>JAOTOM010003248.1:5000-112500 GCA_034440615.1 Ashinkailepas kermadecensis
GCTTAATTTCTGCCTCTTTGTCACATAGATGACTAAACTAAACAGACAGCACTGCACAGCAGTTGGCCTCTGCTCGGTCCCATCTTGCCTCACGACATCCAAGAAATAGTATAATTCATAATTAAATAGGAAAACCTAACCTAACCTAACCTAACGTAATATAATCTACTCTTATATAAACGAATATAAACTCAGATATTATAATTTCAAAAGAAGCATAATATTTAGTGACGTCATCCGTACACCACGGCCTCGAGCCGTGCTCTGCTTAGTTTTTTCGGGGTTGTGGTGGAAAGTAGTGGTGTCATCTATGTGGCAAAGAGGAGGAAACCAAGCATTTTTGACGTGAAAAAGTGGTGAATCAACTGCGTGAAGTGTTGTTGGATGTCCCTTTAATCACGACTGAGAAGTGCCAGGTGAGGGATGGATAAATTATGCAACAAAGAACAGAGGTGTGGCATACATGGTGGATTATAGATATTAACGCTAAGATTAACCGAGACGTAAGCATTTACTGAGAAAACGAATGATCGCATCTTCCGAATCACGTTCATAAACATGTTCCAAAAAAACACAAATTCAAAAAACACCCTTTAAGAAAAAAATACCACAGGTTCATCATTTATGAATACCACCATCTTTTTGTTATTTATGCACTGAATATGATGTGGGAGACGAATAAATGTAGGTGTTCAGGAAACAGAACGTGTTCAGATACCCCCCCCTCTTCCCCTATATATGTAACTATTTACCTACCTAGGTACGATGTTGGTGCGTTCTTTGCTATCTGGTTTCACATCGGTACATGTCTTACCTACATAGGTACCTAAAGCGCAAATTGAGAACAGCGACAACTACACCAGAGTATCCACCTACCCTCACTTCGTCCCCGACTGGCATAACCACAAGACTGCGTGATCAAGAAACAGAACAGCGAGTGCCCGCGCTCCACCACTGTTACTTACGCAAGAAAAGATACTGGTACCCAAATACGAACATTAAAAAATCCACCTCTTTTACGTCCTCATTTCCGGTCGCACTGTATATATCTCCATAAGCAACTTTAGTAAAAATTCCTACTAAACTTCCGGAAGTTTAGTAAATATTCCTACTAAACTCACTTCCCCTCTTAGTAAATATACCTACGAAACCTTTTCGAGGATGTGTTGGATATGCGGCTTCCGCGGATAAAAGGGCGGAGCTTAGCCGGAAGCCAATCACTGGCGAGCAGGATGACGTCACACAGCAGCGTCGACCGCTGTCTTGGCTGTTCGCAGCCAAGTAAAGTACCCATATTCCAGGAGCTGTCACTGCCGTAGCCGCCATAGGCACACTTTTCTGAGCTGTAACGTCACGAGTTCGATGGGTCGGCTGCGCCGAATTTCGCCACCGCCGCCACAGCGTGTTTACAAAGTTCCTCGAGAGCAAGACCGAATAAACCTCCGAGTGCTGTACTACGCTGAGAGCACCGCGGCCTGGGACGTAATCCGTGTAATATTATTTTAACTACTTATATAACACCAACCACCCTATGCGGTGTATGATGGTGTGGTGTGCTGTGGCAACCTGCCGCTCGAGTGAGAAGAGCGGCGTTTCCTTTTTATGTTCCCGAAGGATCCATCTAGGAGGACGAAATGGGCTCATCGATGTGCAAGGATGGACAACATTGTTGGGGGGGGCACCCCCTCCTTGACGCCCTTCACTCTGCTGAAACTCCGCCTCTCCAACCCCCTTCCCCCCCCACCCGACCGGCTAGAATAGGCGCCCATCTGACCAAGAATGCACCCTTCGAAGTTACGGTAGTAATGTCCCCAGCATATCTTTGCCCGCCCCTCTACAGGCATTCCCCAGGACTAAGGGCTCGGCCCGGCAAACTCCTCGATCTGACCCGGGGTGGAATACATACGCGTGGATGTCCTGATGCCGTCGACCGCCACCGGGAGGCTGAACGGTCTGGGTGTGTTTGTTGTCATAAACAGCACCTGACCATTTCGCCAGATTCGTGCGGACCAAATTGCGCATCGCATCGCATAAACCAGGGGCGAATCCAGGAATTTCGATCGGGGGAGGCACTTCTTCAGGGAGCGCCATTTCACCGGAGGGGCGTGTCTGCGTCTCCTGGGGGAGGGGTGCACTCCGACCTCCCAGAACGGGCGCAAATCGCCAAAAATGGGGCGGAAATTTGTCTATCTGGAGGGGGACGTGCCCACTGGATTTTGCACTGGCATAAACATTGCCTATAGTCGTTCTTACGGCATGTTGCGATCGGCTCATCAACCTCTAGCTTCCTGGAAACTCATCGGGTCGTTTCATTGGGACCAGAAGCAACATTGGGGTTCATGCCAGAACGTCCCGAAACTCATCGCATCTCAGATGAGCCATTTGGTACAGACATTTAGTTTTGGATGGCCTGAGGTTAGAATATGTCCAATTTCTGTTTGGTTGCGCCAGTAAATAAGCTTCGGTAGGGCGATGATTAACTATTTACCGATTTACCAAGGATTAAGATTGCAATTAGCGTGTTCAATATGTGTGATGACACGGAGCAAGGTTCCTAGCTAGCTAAGAAATGCAAAAGGTACAGTTGAGAAAGTAAGCTTCCGTGCGAGATTCGAAGCCGCCATCTCTGGATATCGAGTCTGAGTTCATACCATTACGCCGCACGGGTTGGCGCGAAAACCTTCCGAACTTTGGGATGCGGGTTGGGTAGTATGCAATACAACTTTGATCCTGCATGCCACGATAGTTTGAATCACTAGACCAAAAGTGGTACATGGATTGGTGAAAGATAATGAAGCGAGCCTTCTTTCGCTGCCAGAATCATGCGAATTGGCGCCATAGAATCCGATATATGGTTTTTCGGAAATTACAGCAACTCCCTGTACAGCAGAGGAATCGGGCTACATCGAACCGGTGACGTCACAATCAATCAGCCCGAATCGATCAAATCATCTTGTGGCATTACCTGATTATAGTGCCTTGCCGTATCCAAGCTAATCCTTTTTCTGAACACTTACGATTGTTTGAAGTGGTAAGTTGGTGATTTTATTTGATTAATAGTTTGCTGATTGTTCATGTAATCTTAATGCTTTTTAGTATTACGTATTGTATCATGCTATGGAACTCCCTGTCAGGAACTTATTTGTCTCGTGGTCAAATGGTAGGACTGGCCAAAGCTATGCAGCTTGCTTGTCTTAGTACATGTCTGTTTATTCTGTACCTAAATAACTTGCATGACACTCAAGGTAATTGCCCCATTGATCATTTGGTAAATTTGTAGTCTAGGGTAATTTTGTATTTCTTAGAATTTGTTTTCCAATGCAATGTTTATGAATGCATTTAACATGATGTAACCACTCATCTCTGCAAATGCATAGTTCTCAGCTGTGAGACAAAATATGGGAAATATCGAGATCAAGGTAAAATGTGATTTTTTTTTTTTTTTTTGTAATTGTATGCTTTCTGACATGATGAAGATGATGCAGTCACTCATTTTCACAGCAAATGATAACTTTTAAGTCATATACCCTAGGGGTAAATATCAAGATCAATGTAAAATGTGATTTGTAATTTTTTTTTGTAATGGTATCAGGGTGGGAATTAAGGCACTTCTTAAGAGATTTTATCTCTGAAAACATTTTTGCACTCCGGGTTCATACTGGATAGGATGGGCTTTACATGTACTCCGACACAAATGTGGGAACAAAGATATCAATAAAAATAAACACAGAACGACACCCCAAAAAAATGCTGGTTATTCCACTTATGGTCACCACTCAAACTAATCACTTTTTGTAGCAGTCAGCAGCCAGACCACATCTTCACACACTCCATCAATCTCAACCACCGGAATTGCCGACAACAATGCGCCAACAGCAACTTGCAGGATGATGTGCATGCACACTTAGAACACTTCTCCGGCTCTGGAGCCGCGTCTCGGAATACTTGCGTTCCTCCCACCCTATAGTGGGAAACTTTGACAGTTTTAAGAGACGTTCTCCGGAGTCCCGGAGGCCACCGATCAGAATTGGCTGCGTTAGCATTTTCTGTTCTGAAATCTGTCTGAACCAATCAATGCAAGGTATTTTGTATATGACGTCATAACCATTAGCAACTTTGAACACATGGTTAACAGTGTCCACACAAGTTAACAGTAAACACAAGACCTTGACTGATCCTTTGCTTTGATCACATCCAACTGTGGCATGTGCGGTAGGGAAGTTGTGTTCGTATTACGTGGGAAATTGGCTGCGTAGGTAGGTATGCGCTCTGAGCTGAGGGTGAAGTGTGAAGTATTTTTGTTTGTTTTTCATATGGCTAGCCTTGTACTGAGACCAACAGTAAAAGGAAAATGCATTTCTCCTGTGAGTTATAAGAAACTAAACAGTGCCGATTATTACGGGTCACTGCCGGGCGGTGCCATCCATTGTTCACTTCTTTGTTTGTATGTTTTGGCATTTGATTTGACCCAAAATGAGAATGATATTACTTATGCATATTATGTAGGTACTGATTTAGGTTTTTCTGGTCAGTTACTGGTAAACAGATTCCATGCATAAAAAAATAATGTCCATGAAAATGTACTCCGGAAGAAATCGGTATGCACTCCGACTCCCAACCCGGAAAGTAAGTTTCCCACTGAATGGTATGCTTTCTAACACGATGAAGACGATGCGGTCACTCATTTTCAGCATAATATATAAAATGTATCATAGCATAATATAATCTAACCTAACCTAACCTAACCTAACCTAGCATAACATAACCTAACCTAGCCTAACATAACCTAGCCTAACATAACAAAACATAACCTAACCTAACCTAACCTAACCGGAAAACCAGTATACGCAATATGCTATATTTGTAGAGTGAAGATTTTACTAGTGTATTTCTTTGCCAACTGAAAAATAATCATTTGCAGAGAAAATGAGTAGTCACATCATCATTTCCACATTCAAATACCCCATATGAAAATAAAAAAATACAAAAAGTCATATTTTACCTTGATCTTGATATATACCAAAAATATGATAAATTTGTCATAAAAGGTGTTTTTAAATAAATGTTCCTTCAGAATACCATATTTATGAAGGTGACTAAGATAATGGGACAACTTATTTTCTGTGCAAATGCAGCTTTTTTGAAGTTTAAAAAAGTAAAATGTGTGAACTTAAAAAACCTAGACTAACCATATCTAGCCAATTAGTTTGCTTTATGGAACCAAATGCATGTAAAGACTTTTCTTGGCACTAGCTTAAAGCACAATAATACTAAAAGTTGCCAAAAAATTCACAAAAATTTTCCGATAAATTTTATTGTTTTCTTCAAAAGCAGCATAGGTTAGGTTAGGTTATGGTGGCCTAGGTTTCTTTCTTAATTTTGAGAATTTTCAGAAAATATATTGCTTGACATTTTTCTAAGTTTTTTACAACTTTTTTCTTCAGAGATAGATTATGTTGCATTTCTAATGTTTTTTAAACATTTCTTTTCATGCCATGTCACCTAACTCAAAGCTTCTTTTTGGCATTATTTTGATCACAACCTGAAAAGTAAGCATTTCCACAGAAAATAAGTGGTCCATCATTTTAGTCACCTTCATAAATATTGTATTCTAAATAACTCCCGCCCCCCCAAAAGAAACCTTTGGAACAAGTTTAAGTTTACCAAAATAACACGCAAAAGGGGCTTGAAATTGGGTAATATAACAAAAAGTAACCTTCAAAATATAGACAAATGTAACCAACCTAATCTAGGCTGTAAATTTGCAGTTCAGGGTAATTTCTGATTTTCTGAATTTCCTTTTTTAATGCAATGTTTATGGGTATGGTTGCAGTTTAATGTAACCACAACACATGTTTTACACACATTTTACCTGCATGAAGCATGCAGAGGGGTTAGGTTTGGTTAAGTGAGGTTAGGTCAGGTTAGGGTTTTGTTGTAAGTTAGACATTTTTTGTATTAAATTTTTTTTTCTCATTAAATGCAGTTCAGTTAGGTTTTTATTTGATTTTTTTTAGAAGAAAATGTTTGAAATTTTCCATTAATAATTTCTTTTTTGCATGGAAGGTTAGGCCAGGTTATTTTGTGTTACATCATATTTTCTTGATTTTAAACATTATATTATTATTTTATATGCTATATTACACAACTTGAAGTATGCATTTGCAGAGGAAATAAGTGGTCACATCATGTTTAGCACATTCATAAACATTGCATTATAAAATGAAATTCCAATAAATCAGGAATTACCTTAAATTGCAAATTTACATCTTTGTGAATGTGCTGAATATGATGTGACTACTCATTTCCTTGTAAATGCATACTTTTCAGTAGGGAGGCAAGGAAACACCCAAAAAGTGGCTTGGGGTTAGGTAATATAGCATAAAAAGTAATGTTCAAAATATAGAAACAAGATGCCACTTAACCTTACTTAACATAGCCTAGCCTTCCATGCAAGAAAGCAATTTCTCTTTTAATGAAAAATTTCCAAAGAATTGTTTTTTCCCAGAAATTTCAAATGAAAAAGAACCCAACCTAAGCTAGCCTGAGTTGTTTATAAAAAAAAACTAAAAAACAAACACAAAATCTCTTTTTTTTAAACTTACAACAAAGGCCTAAACTAACCTAACTGAGCCAAACCTAACCCCTTTGTATGCTTCATGGAGTTGAAATGTGTGTAAAAATTGTATTATGGTCAGCTTAAACTGCAATAATACTGCCTAACCTAGACTAACCTTCCATGCCAATTAAAAAAAAGAAGATGGATAATTTCCAAACATTTTTTTCTGTCTCCAAAATTAGAACTTAAAAGCCTAACATAACATATCCTAGCCTAAACTGTTTTTTTTACAAAGAATCAATAAAAAAAATGTTAAACCAAAAATTGAAACATTTTTTTACTTACAACCAATGCCTAACCTGACTTAACTAAACATAATCCTTTTGTATGCTTTATGGAGGTAAAATGTGTGTAAAACTTGCATCATGTTTTCCTTAAATGCAATGATACCATTAATTCTGGAGAAACATCAATGACAACTTCAACTTCAATGGTCACTATGCTATAGAATACAAACTTCTTTTTTTATTGTACATCTTCATATGTCAAGTTATAGGATGCATCATTTCCTTGACCTTCAATCCATTTTTTCTTGGACATGAACTTGCCCCTTTCACTTTTTGTTATGGTCATGCACCTGAAAAACATCTGGAATATTTTTCAGTGAACCTGTCTTGAAGTAATTTTCAGCTAGGTTTCTGGGTTTGGGAAATTTGTGCTTTAAGGCGTTTGATGGATTCTTGGAATTTCCTTTTCCAATGTTGTGGGTGGGATTAGAGGTGCATTTGCAGCTCAGATCCTGTGGAAAATGTTCAGTGTGAAGTCATACTTTTGGATCATGTCTGCCAAAAAAAGGTTTGAAGCTCACAGGATCTGGAAAATTATCCGGATCCTACTGAAGGTTTTTTCAGACAAAATCTACAGGATCTGCATGATGTCATTAGCATTAGCAACACTTGTGGTGCACAAGTTCATACAGAACATGCCATGTTGCTTTGAGCCATTGAAGTCATGGTGCTCAATAATTGCAAGATGTAGGTAATTTTCTAGTTTCAGTTTGGATGTATATGATTGTGATATTTTTTTGTGTCCAGATAAATCCAGGGAACACATTCTTAGGCTACAGAAAGCTGGTAACTTGGCTATTGCCAACATTACAAAGGTACCAAAGCAGGGGTACTCCTTCAACCCAACAGAGATCTCCAGCCATGGTACAATGGTCTTCTGTATATAGCCTTGATGGTGCCTTGCAAAGACAGCATTCAGCTTCTTTCATCCAACATTGAAGCACCCATCCATCACTCCAGGTAAGAGAGCATCAAGGTTCCCTTTGTCGGAAGTGTCAGACTCAGGAATTTACCTGACCACTGTCAATAACATTCCAGTGAAATGCCGACAGCAGCCCTCTGTCGGCTGGGGAGTGGAATGTCTGCAAATTCCAACATGCAGCTGACACTCAGCCGACATGTATCTGACATGAGGCCGATGTCAGGAAGATGTCGAACTGCTGTCAGGATGCTAGGGCCCATTGTTGGCTGGGAAGTGAAATGTCAGACATCTGCCAGACGTCAGCTGGCTGCTATTGATATCCTGAAAGCAACCTGACAATGCTGATATCAGGAGTATTGTTTTATGTGCTTTTAGGGGGCAAATCCAACCTCAATGTTGGCTTTGCCCCCAATAATTTCAACTTTTAACATGGGACCAAATGGAATGTGCCCAAAATTCATTTGGGATTGCTCATTGCCTTCGTGTATTTCCCCCCCCCCCATACTATATTCAGAAATCAGCACCTGTGTTCCAGTATGCCAATATGCCAATATGTCAGTATGCCAATGTCGGAAGCTCGCCCCGACACATGCTGACAATGGGCCGACATCTGCATGTTTAATGGACTGTTCATGCCAGATGAATTTATACTTTTCCTGGACCTGCTCAAACCCCTTCAACCACTCCTGAACTCACGGCAGGCAGGAATACTGGCGATGCAAGTGAGCATGCTGAATGTGGGTATGCTGCAAGGTCACCACATTTGACTTACAAGCACACTATTTGTGTTCGATATTTGGAAACTTGTTAGGATCTGGCTGTGAGCTCGAAACGCCAGATGGAAAATTTTCCGTCCTCACAGAAATTATTATCCGAGCTGCAAATGCACCCCAAGACAGCATGACCACTCATTTCCTCTGCAAATGCTTACTTTTCAGTTGACAAATAAAAGAACACTAGAAAGGGTCTTGGAGTTTGGTAATATAACATACAAATAATGTTCAAAAACCAAAAAAAAAGAAGAAGAAACTTGACATAGCTTAATCTAGCCTACCATTTTCCCTTTGATGGAAAAATGAGTTAAAATAATGGACAAATTCATAAAAATATCGGAAAATTTTGCTAACTAAAAAAACTAACTCAACATAGCATAGCCTAGCATAACTTGCTTTTGAAGAGAAATAATTTTTTTCTTGCAAAACAAAAAAAAAGAAAACAATTTTTCAACTAATCTAACCAAACCAAACAAAACCTAGTCAAACCTAGACCTTTTGTTTGCTTTATGGATGTAAAATGTGTGTAAATATAGTCTCATGAATACCATAGAGCACAATAATGTTGGATTATTTCTCCATATGTGGTCAGGTATGTCTCAAGCCTGCTTTTGCTTTAGCAATGGATTAATCCCAAAATTGAATATTGTCCCAATGTTTTATGAACTCTGTTATCTCTGTGTGCATGGCTCATAATTTGTTTGTTTTTCAGGACAAGATCAAATGTGCAAGCTCAGCATATCATCACATCTAGCCACTCAACTGTTATTCAATGGTAGGGATTTGCTCATTTGAGCAGCATGGAAAGCATGCAAAAAGGAGGAAATGTTATACTACTTTAGTAGTATGATTGAAGGCACTGAGCATAGTGAATTAACTGCTATGATTTCGTCCTGTGAAGTAGATATAATATATCATGCAGGGGTGTCGCTTTGTGTGCACTGAAGGGGGACACTGACCCTCAAAATAATTTATTTGGCCCCCTCAATCATCAATTTGCTCCCACAACCAGGCTAAAGCTTAACCATTGTGCCTATGGGCATGCACCAGACAGGCAGCAAGTGATCAAGTCTGGTTGAAGTGTCCTAAAGCCGAAATAACTAACTGGCATAAACTAGATACACTTTTTGTTGGGGGGGGTGCAAGTATGTCTATCAAACAGGCCATTTGCCCCTCCCCTCTACCCCCACCAATTTTGCAATGTGATGCCCATGATACAATGCACTTGAAATTGGTTGGGAGGTCTGAGTTGACATAATATATCTGCTATAGTGTTGCACAAAGCCTTGTTGCTAGCATATCAAACCATATTTCTTGGCATCACTTCAAATATTAGCAGTTGTCTTCATGCATTAATCATCTTTAGGTGGATGTCCTCATGCATGAATTGAGAATATAAGGACAATGTGTGAAAAGATGAACTATATAATTATATAATATAATGGATGGATAGTGGATACTTAAATTATATAATGTGGGCGCTGTATGACCGAAGCAGTCGATGCGCCCCTAAGCCCAAATAACCAACGAACTAAATTATATAATGGATGTTAGTACATAATCGTGATTAATTGTTGACATGGTGGCATGCAGCAGGATTTTTTTGTACTAAGTCCGATATTGTTCTTGAAGATCAAGCTGGAATGATATGTATCTTCTGTATGTACATATGTTTTGCCTTAAATGCTGGAACTTTGTGTTTTGAACCATGCGGTGGTCGAACGTCTTTGTTGATGAAGTTTAAAATCCCGTACTGACGTACTCTGGAAAGCAAATGTATTTTGAAAATATTGACCCTCGGACATTAATTATTCAGACGTTTGGGCATTATGTCATGGTTTCCTCTTGCCACACAATGTCCAACAGACAAAGATGTTGGGCTCTTACAAAATCCAAAGCATCAGAATGTCTATGTGCAAAGAAAGCTACTGCAGAATTAGTACTGGATCCTATTGACGAGTTGGACATTCTGTCGCGTTTGCCATGCGCCTGAAACATCCTGGCTCATCCATCTAACATTCTGCATCTTGACACATTCTGTCACATCCCAGTGTTCTTGGCTGTTGGATATTCTGCTGTTTGGACATTATAATGCTTGACACGCATTATAACGCTGAACGCACGACATTCTGACGGTGTGCCAATTCGGAATGCGTAGTAGAGTCATATTCGTATTTGTACCCCATGGGTCATGAATGTAAAGTTACTTCATAACACCATGAAACTGCAATTAGTTCTCATCCCAGCGGAAGGCAGGTAACAGGGCAGGTAAAACAGGAAATATAGCATGATAGCTCGGAGCGAAGGACCGGAGCCATTGTGATTGTGCCCAGGTTAGTCAGAGAGCGAGACAAAATTCAAGTGAAGGCTGGGGACGTATTTTTCTTGGAATGTTATCTATTACCGATAGGAGGAGGGACGGTACCGACTATTGGACAACAGGGGAAGCGTCCCCCCTGATCCCCCACCGTGGCGACGCCGATGGCTTTGTAGAGGGATACTGCCGTACCGGCCGGCCGGTGTTGGCAGTATTGCCCTGTGGAGGGATGCAGTTTGGACCGGTCAGTGACGATGCCACGTGCCGTGTTGGCAGTACTTCCGGGTGTGTGTGGAGGGGTGCAGTTGGACCGGTCAGTGACGATGCCACGTGCCGTGTTGCAGCGTTAAAATAATGTTTTTTCGTTAGGTGTGAGATGTCGAAACGAGCTCAGTAGGATGTCGAAATTTGCGATGGAATTAATCTCATTTAACATGCTTTTGATGTCTTTCAGACTCAAAATTCAGCCAATGGCATAATTATGACTACCTTTATCATTTGTTTTGAGGTTGATAACTTAGGAAGAGCTATATTCTGGAAAGTGAGAAAAAAATGCATATGCTATATACTGGTATTGCATGCCATATAACATTATAGGTAATCCCTTTACCAGGAATTGTGTTGCGAAATGTTCGTGTATCACCATCCCTTATCAAGAGCATGAGCATGATACTTATGAACGGGATACTGCTAGAAAGGAGACACAAAGACTTCATAAGCACGCATCACCAAGCAGGATGCCAGTACTTCTTGTAGAAGGATGTTGATTGAGTGTTCAAAAAGTGGTGTATTCCACCCTATTTCACGAATAATTTATCACTGCCGTGTTGGCAGTACTGCTCGGTGGATGGATGCACGCGGGCTCGCTGGATGCACGCGGGCTCGACGGTGGACGTCGCGTTCGGCCCCGGCGACGGCCGCGTCCACATGCACCGGGCGCCGCGCCAGCCGCGTCTGCGCGCGCGCTGGGCCACCTTCTGCCAGCTGGCCGGCGGAAGGCTGGCCGCCACCTCGATGGTGTGCTCGCGCCACTTCCTGGCCGGCGACTACGCGCGCGACCTGCGCCGCGAGCTGCTGATGGACGTCGGCCGGCCGCGCCGCCTCCACCTGCTGGAGACGGCCGTGCCCACGCAGAACGGTCCGACCACGCTCAGGTGGGACAGCGGCGCCGGTGTCGCTGACGTCGCTGGTCTCTGGCAGTCGCGGTGTGTGGCGCTGCAATCGTCACTCGTGGTCTGGCGGACGAGCGAGTCCATGCTCCGATTGCGGCTTTTGGTCGCTTCCCTAACTGCTGATTTTACTGTTGCCATTTTACTAACTGATGGTCTGGCTGGTGGTTGTTCTCCTCACGCCTGACCTTCCTGGTGATTGCTTTGACCGACGATCTGGCTGATGGTTGCTTCCCTCACTCCTGGCCTTACTGGTTATTGTTTTGACCGTCGATCTGGCTGGTGGTTACTTCCCTCACTCGTGATCTCACTGGTGACTGCTTCGCTGATCGTCAGCCCTCCTGGTGTATTCATGTCGCAGCAGTAGAGTCGCTATGTTAAGAGAATGACATTAAATAACCTGAACATAACATGAGAAACGTTTTTCTGACTGTTGGGACGATTTGAACAGGGACGGGAGGGGTATCTGGGTGTGGCCTCCCCAGACAGTTTGAACGGGGACGGGAGGGTATCTGGTTATGGTCTCCCCAGACAGTTTGAACGGGGACGGGAGGGGTATCTGGCTGTGGCCTCTCCAGGCAGTTTGAACGGGGACGGGAGGGGTATCTGGCCGTGGCCTCCCCAGACAGTTTGGATGGGGTGGGGAGGGGTATCTGGTCGTTGCCTCCCCAGACAGTTTGCACGGGGACGGGAGGGGTATCTGGCTGTGGCCTCCCCAGACGGTTTGGACGGAAGCGGGGAGGGTACTGACTGGCCTCCTTCAGACTGTTGGGACGGAATAGGGAGGTTGTCTGACTGTGACCTCCCCCCAGACTGCTGAGACAAGAGTAGGGACGTTGTTTCACCGTGATCTTCTAAAACGGTATGGACGTGAGCATGGAGGTTGGCTGACTGGCTTTCATGAGACGGTTTGGACGGGAGCATGGAGGTTGGCTGACTCTGGCCCTCCCGAGGCGGTTTAGCGGAGGTGGGGAGGTTATCTGACTGCGGCTTTCCCGAGGCGGTTTAGCGGAGGTGGGGAGGTTATCTGACTGCGGCCTTCCCGAGGCGGTTTAGCGGAGGTGGGGAGGTTGGCTGACTCTGGCCTTCCCGAGGCGGTTTAGCGGAGGTGGGGAGGTTATCTAACTGCGGCCTTCCCGAGGCGGTTTAGCGGAGGTGGGGAGGTTATCTGACTGCGGCCTTCCCGAGGCGGTTTAGCGGAGGTGGGGAGGTTATCTGACTGCGGCCTTCCCGAGGCGGTTTAGCGGAGGTGGGGAGGTTATCTGACTGCGGCCGTCCCGAGGCGGTTTAGCGGAGGTGGGGAGGTTATCTGACTGCGGCCGTCCCGAGGCGGTTTAACGGAGGTGGGGAGGTTATCTGACTGCGGCCTTCCCGAGGCGGTTTAGCGGAGGTGGGGAGGTTATCTGACTGCGGCCTTCCCGAGGCGGTTTAGCGGAGGTGGGGAGGTTATCTGACTGCGGCCTTCCCGAGGCGGTTTAGCGGAGGTGGGGAGGTTATCTGACTGCGGCCTTCCCGAGGCGGTTTAGCGGAGGTGGGGAGGTTATCTGACTGCGGCCTTCCCGAGGCGGTTTAGCGGAGGTGGGGAGGTTATCTGACTGCGGCCGTCCCGAGGCGGTTTAGCGGAGGTGGGGAGGTTATCTGACTGCGGCCGTCCTCTGCAGACAGCGGCAGCGGGCCAGCACGAGGCGGCCTCGCCTGGCTTTGCCACCTTCCGATGCGACCAGCGAAACGCAAATGGACCCGGAAGAGCGGGCTCGCCTCGTTAACGAGGCCATCATGGTAGGTCGCTCTGCGCCGCCGAGTACGTGTTGGTGTTTTCAAGCGGATAGGTTGGTGTTCGGTTTGAGTTGAAGTGTGTTCGTGTCGAGTTTTTACGATGCACTCAGCTGGTTTGCTGGGTGAAGTAGCCACTATCGCGCTGAAAGGTCGCGAGAAGCCGGAAGTATGCGCCGTCAACTAGTCTCGAGCCTATAACCGACCGGTTATGGAACAAGCGTACGAACCACTACCACTAAGGCTGACGGAGAGGCCCCACGAGTCCAAAATGGGGCTAAAGTGTGTTGCAATGGTTTGCTTTTTAGGCTCTTTGGTGAAATTCTGGTTTCGTGCCTGCTTCCCGATGCCTAATGGCTAACCTGTTTAATGTTCCTTTAGTGCCTTTAACTTCGTTATCTTTACTATCTTTAGATTCGTTAACGTTAATGTTCCTGATTTGCCTTGCCAGACGCGTAAAGGCAATTAATAATACTCGACATCACATCTTATTTATTGTTACACGATAATGCCACCACAGTTCCTCCTATTCAAGTGGTTTTTCTTTCGCAGGAGTACAACAATCGCGAGGGGATAACGGAGGAGCCATTGTCGGCGATAGTCGTAGCCAAGAAAACAGTTGGCTGTAGTGAAAACAGTTGGCTTTCGGCCCATAGTGATGCGCCGAAAAGCACTGGCCGGAGGTTTAACGGGTGGAAACTACTCACCACCCTGAGTGGCACTGCTGAGTGCGATGGCCACCGGAGGAGGGAGTCCGACGACCAGCAGGCAGAATCTCCTGATGCCAAAGTGGGCATTATGGACTCGCCCGACGTAGACGGCACCATAATGGACTCGCCCAGCGACGGCCTGGTTACCATGTGGCCGTTCGTGCAGGTAGTGCAGCAGTCGCCCGAATCGCCTGGCGTAGATCCGCTCTCGGGCGAATTGGTCGTGAAGGAGGAGCCTGTAGACTCGGAGGCGCGGTCGCCCTCCCACCCGACCAAGATGGTGGTCACGATGACACAGCCTCACGCCGATAAACTGGCCTCTGATGACTCTGATGGCGGCAGCAAACCGGCCTCTGAAGACTCGGACGGCAGCAGCAAATCGTCCTCGGATGACTCGCACGCCAGCCGCAAATTGGCCTCCTACGACTGGGATGGCAACCGCAAACCGGCCTCGGATGACTCTGAAGGCAGCCTTAAATTGGCCTATGATGATCTCGGCAACGCCCGCAGCCCGGCGCTGTGCGCTGATGAAGGCCCCAACAGCCAGGGTCAGCCGGCCAGTAAGAACGTGGTCGTGGTTCATGGCAACGGTGTTCGCATGCAGCTGTGCGAGGAGCGACCGCACGTGGTCAGGATGGTGCGTTTCCGGCGCTACACCGCCCAGCTACCGAGCTGGCCGCCGCCGACCACCCCGCGCCAGCCGCCCGACGACGCGCAAGCGATCGCCGCGGGCGCCGCCGACTGCAGGCCGCAGCCGAAGTCCAGCGGCGACGACTGCAACGATGACGACGACGACAAGGACGACGACCAGATGCGGCGCAGTCGGCACGAGCTGCGCTCGCTGCAGGCGCAGCTGGCCGCCAAGGAGACAGAGCTGCGCCGCTGGCGCAACAGACTGGAGCGCGAGATGGCGCACCTGGCCGGCGGCCGGACCGGCGCGGCCGGAACAGCCGACGCGCCGCTGGCCGTCGACGAGCAGTGGCCGCTGCCGCCCGAGCAGTGCTGGGAGCCGCCGCCGGCCACCTCCCGGCAGGCGGACGGCGTCCTGCGCCGCCTGCGTCTGGAGAACGTGCAGCTGCGCGCCGCCGCCGTCGGCGCCACACTGCGGCAGCGCCAGAGCCAGCTGGACCTGCTGGAGACGCGGCTGACGGAGCAGGTGGCGCGCGGTCGGCGCCGCCGCCGGATGGCGGCGCTGCTCACTCACACCCAGCTGGCCGCGCTGGACGGCAATCAGCCGGAGGTGTGGCCCGAGGAGGACCTCAGCAGGGCCGTCGAACTGCGCGCCGCCTGCGGCGACACCGGCTACCTGTACCTGAGCCGGCAGCTGCAGCTGCCACTACCACAGCTGTCTCAGCTGCCTGCCGCTGACCACCCGAGCGCACCCCACGGTTCTCTTCCGCCCGCGTAGTGTCTGCGCGTTAGCTTTACGCGTCAACTTGAGGGGTACGCCCTAAGATTGCGAAGGACGCTTTCGAACCGTGTGGAACAACCTCGAACCGTGAGGAACGCTTTCGGACAGCGAGGAACGCCATAAAATTGTGAAAGGCGCTCTCGAACAGCAAGGCCGAGAGGGACGCTCTCGGGCCGTGGGGGACGCTCTCGGGCCGCGAGGGACGCTCTCGGGCCGCGAGGGACGCTCTCGGGCCGCGAGGGACGCTCTCGGGCCGCGAGGGACGCTCTCGGGCCGCGAGGGACGCTCTCGGGCCGCGAGGGGCGCTCTCGGGCCGCGAGGGACGCTCTCGGGCCGCGAGGGACGCTCTCGGGCCGCGAGGGACGCTCTCGGGCCTGAGGGACGCTCTCGGGCCGTGAGGGACGCTCTCGGGCCGTGAGGGACACTCGGATCGTGAGGGACACTCTCGGATCGTGAGGGACGCTCTCGGGCCGCGAGGGACGCTCTCGGGCCGTGGGGGACGCTCTCGGGCCTGAGGGACGCTCTCTGGCACTTCAGGTGCACTGTCAGGAATTTGGTGCACTCTCGCCATGGATTAACCTTAATGGGTTAAGGCCATGCAACCGCGGAGCATGTTTGTTGCCATCTTCATCATTTACGGTTATGTTTTCATATTTGGGCCGACACTTCCGCTCCAATGATTGCGTTGCAGTTACGACTTGGAGCCAGCCACCCGACTGTGCATGTCCCACCTGGAGAGCCAATTGCGACCTGTCGCCATCACCACAGCCACACACGTTGCAGTTACGACTTGGAGCCAGCCACCCGACTGTGCATGTCCCACCTGGAGAGCCAATTGCGACCTGTCGCCATCACCACAGCCACACACGTTGCAGTTACGACTTGGAGCCAGCCACCCGACTGTGCATGTCCCGCCTGGAGAGCCAATTGCGACCTGTCGCCATCACCACAGCCACACACGTTGCAGTTACGACTTGGAGCCAGCCACCCGACTGTGCATGTCCCGCCTGGAGAGCCAATTGCGACCTGTTGCCATCACCACAGCCACACACGTTGCAGTTACGACTTGGAACCAGCCGCCCGACTGTGCATGTCCCACCTGGAGAGCCAATTGCGACCTGTCGCCATCACCACAGCCACACACGTTGCAGTTACGACTTGGAACCAGCCGCCCGACTGTGCATGTCCCACCTGGAGAGCCAATTGCGACCTGTCGCCATCACCACAGCCACACACGCGTGGTGGGTGTGAACTGACATCGGCTGCACGGCAAGGCCCAGTTTGTTCAGGTCTGCCGCTCGTATTGGTCCATCTGCACCTACGAACGACCAGTGTTAGCTGACCTGTGCATAATTCATGGATAGTGCATCACTCGGTGCGGATCGGATGGATTCGAGGTGTCATGCATTGGATGTAAAATATAAGAATGCGTCATTTTGTACCATCAAAGACGTGCGAGAAATGGTCTGACAAAAGCAATGATGAACGAACGTCGTTTCTTGCATGCTTCTGACGCATGAGTGACCCTGGATGTGGTGGACGAATGATACACCGAGCAGGAGAGGAAGGTGGGCGGGAGGACACGGAGCATGGTGAGACGGGATGGGGGAGGGGCGGGGCGGGCCGCGCCGCGCCGCGCCGCGCCGCGCCGCACCGCGCCGCACCGCACCGCACCGCACCGCACCGCACGTGACGAGGCGTGAATCGCAGCGCTGGCGTCCTATTCAGCAACGCATTCAGAAACGAATTCGCCAATACAGATTCAGAGTTCCGATTCGTCTGAAAACTTGACAAAACGATCGCAACTGTGCTCATACAAACGCCGTGAAGCTACTTTTCGCCACGACAAATAATGTGAGTCAGAGATCCAAAATGTCACCGTGGTCAAATCTGGGGTACCGCATAGCTGCAGGGAAATTCACTTCAAATGATTCGAACAATTGTGCAACAGCTTACAGGATAGGATGCGCCCCATCGCATCTCCTGGCCGCTGAAGGTCAATGTGACCTCGGGTCAATAAATATTCAACATTGTGTCCTGTGGGAGAATCACGGGGTACCGAACATTTCCCTACATAAGCTTATCTGGTGGATCTTCGCACCGATTACTGTTCCACTGGCCAGGGAGGTAGCGCATCCAAGCATGTGGACTAAGGTCACCGCTTGACCTCATGAAAAATGAAATTCGTCAAATAGTGGTGATGAACAGCGTATATTTGATAGATGAACCCAAGAATGGAAGCTATTTAGCACTGGAACATGCGGCGTCGAACCAGGACATGGCATGCTGCGTGACCTGACCTCTGAATCGTCCCGTCCAGCAACGCATTCAGAAACGTATTCACCAATACCCTCTGATCAGTCTCAAAACTTGGCAGAATGATCGCATCGGTGCCTGTACGACCATCATGAAACGATATTTTGCTGTGGGAGAAAGGCTTATGACATTATATATGTAGGAGACACCGGGTCTAGTTGATACGGTTTTGGCGAAACTCAAAATAACTCTTTGGAAGGGTACTCATTGGTGAGAGAAAGTGCTGTACCACCACCGCGATGTGGTCCACGGACCTCGTCCTGGCGGTATAGGGAAGATTAAAAAGATTGAGATTGTATGTATCGGTGAGTAAGAACCAGGATTCCTGCAGTTCGAGGAAAATTGAAGTGAGTGAACTAAAGAATATTAATTCCTGCCCATTTCGATCTACAGCAATTGCACCAAGGAAAACAGACATTTTGGAAAGGAAAAATTCATGCTTGCGGCACCTTTCGGTGCATGTCTGAGCCAGGAGTGCAGTCCAGTCGGGCATGTGGGTGGGTACGGACGTCCGTGGTGGACCCGCCCGACCGGTGACCTTGGAATGGTCACGGCGGCCGGCCACAGCCGCGGGGCATGTCCGCCGGCTGGGAGGAGTTGGTCGGGTCACGTGGGCGCCGGTCTCGATCGGCGGCCTGCTGACTGACAGCGGGTCGACGACCCTGCAGCCGAATGCCTGCGGGGCCTGCCACTCCTCGCGGTAGTGGTCTGTGCCAGTGTGGTCTGTGACGTGAGCTTTTTCTTTTAGTGAGGATAACCCAGGCATTATGCCGTTTTGTGTGCAAGTATTGGTGTTGACGCGAGGGTGGGGGTGGAGGTAATACTGGCCGCCTGAGCGTACGTTTTCGACGAGGGGGAGGTGGCCTCGACGGTCTGTCGAGCCCAGGGGTAGGAAACTCCGGTCGTGGCCTTGATGGCGAACACTTCTCATTTCGCCAAACCAGGCAGCTATTGGACGTGATAAGGTGCCCGGAGGTATGGCAATAAAGACAGTGGGCCAGTTTGGAGCAGGTGGAGTCAGGACGAGGTGGTTCGCCGTACTTGGGGCATCGGGCTGGTTGGCGGCAAGTTTTACTGCAATGCATTGCATTAAAACATGCCTTGCACTAAAACTTTGATCGTTGCAATGGCCGAAGCGCTGACAATTAAAGCAGCGAAGATGATTGGGAATAAAGTCACGGACTTCGTAGCGTATGTAGCCGGCGAGGGGGTCTTGGTAGTAGAGCTGAAGGTAATCTGTCATTACCGAGCGATCCCATACGCACTGCCATCCACAACAAAAACACACACATGTTCACTGCATGGTATATTACAGCGGCTCTCACAAAGTTCCGCAATGAAAAAAAACGGCCCGCAACAGCAAGCTCCACCGGTCACTGTGAAACACGCCAATAGTTTGCAAACCCCTGGAAACCCAACAGGCACGCCGAATCACTGCACCAGATATGTCGAGCAACACTGCGGCGAGCCGTGCAGGCCGGACGCAGCCGTCAGACATCGCAGAGAGGACCGCACAGCCAGCGAACACCGGCCGGCCGCTTCGGCCGCGACCGCACACCAGACCCGCGACGCCGTCAAATGGATCACCACGGCAGCCGACCACTTCAGACTCTGACATGGCCAAATCTAGACAGATCTGAGCTGCAGCTGAGCCTTCGCTGTCCACCAACGTTGAAACTGGCGCATTATGTCTAGCAATGTCTGGAAAGTCCACAACTCAAGCGTGTGAACATGGCCTGTGCTTGACCTTCACGACAGCAGTTACCTGGAAAATCAATCGCATTTAACGTCGTGACCTATCTGGTCATCCTACCTCGCTGGTAGAACATTTCTTTGCTCTCAATCGGGGCGATTGCCCTGCCTGAATCCCAAGCGCATCAGCTGTCGTGTTACCTGCGATTTCACACGACTCAAGCCGTCACTCATTCCTGACCTGGACGTTCACCTTGACGTTCATGGCGGCCAGCTGGATAGCCAGGTTGAGCACCATGTAGGGCAGGTGGACGGTGACCACGTGCCGCTGCGAGTCGCAGATGCTGCAAACGGGCAGGCGAGCGGAGGCCGAGCCGCCGGCGCGTCGTCCGCCGCCCCTCTGAAGCAGCTCCGACACCGGCGACAGCAGAGAGCCGCAGCGGCTGCACAGACTCAGCTGCCGGCACAGAGACGGCACAGTCACGACCTGAGGCCACCACCGGCAGTACAGACTCAGCTGACGGCACATAGACGGCACAGTCACGACCTGAGGCCACCACCGGTAATACACTCAGCTGCCGGCACACAGACGGCACAGTCACGACCTGCAGCCGCCACCGGTAGTACAGACTCAGCTGCCGGCACAGTCACGACCTGCAGCACAGACTCAGCTGCCGGCACACAGACGGCACAGTCACGATCTGAGGCCACCACCGGCAGCACACTCAGCTGCCGGCACACAGACGGCACAGTCACGACCTGCAGCAAAGACTCAGCTGCCGGCACAGAGACAGCACAGTCACGACCTGTAGCCGCCACCGCTGCACAGACTCAGCTGCAGGCACACACAGAGACGGCAGTCACGACCTGTAGACGCCACCGGTAGTACAGACTCAGCTGCAGGCGCACAGGCAACACAATTACAACCCACAGCCCAAACTACTGCAGAATATGCTCTGAAACGGTTCGCGTGAAGCCAAAGGTTGAATGAGGGAAATGTTTTTTTTTTGCCAGTAAGAGTACACTTTGACGTTGCGAAGCGTCCATCAATTGCGAAGACACAGCAGAGCAAAAGAACCAGGACTGATCCTCGAGACAATCTCATCTTGCTGGGAAGCTAAACCACAATTAAAGCGTTCAAACGATCAGTGACGATGACACAACGGGTGCACGTTTAAAGCTCAGTGGGCACTAATGAGTCGTCCACTCCGTGACGTCCGCTCAGGGAAATCCAGTGGTCTGTGACACCAAAAGCATAAGCTCCAATCAAGGAATCACAGGATTAGCAAATATCCGAGGACATTAGCGGGCATAGCTTGATCGGAGGCAACAGCCAGCCAGGTTTCTGTAGAACTGTGGGGCGAACCTGTGGATGGTCGCGGAGTGAAGGGAATTTCGGGGCATGTATGTGCAACTGTAGACGCACAGCATGCCCGACAACTTTGATAATGACGAGAATACAGATGTCGACCACAAGCTGGAGGGTTGATGAGCACCATCAGACTTGAGGACGGGGTACATGAAACAATTCATGCAAGGACTCGGGTACGTCATGATTTGATACGCTGGAATTAATCAGATTAATAATAATCTCGTCGATAGCGTCCAAGCACGACGAGATTGCACATAAGCAAATACCATCCTACCCACAGGCAGACGTATCTTTGATACCAAATAATATAGCGTGCATCTCTATCACATAACTCAGTCGCGTGCTGCGTCACCAAATCGACCTAGCAATTAAGGAACTCTAGCTTGGGAAACACATACTAGGTTAAATCTGGCATTGCAGTCTGATAGACCAACAGTCCGGAATAGCTGAAAGACGGACCAGCAGACTGGTACATAGACGAACCAGCAGGCTGGCACAGAGACGAATCAGCAGGCTGGTACAGAGACGGACCAGCAGGCTGGTACAGAGACGGACCAGCAGGCTGGTACAGAGACGGACCAGTAGGCTAGTACAGAGACGGACCAGCAGGCCGGCACAGAGACGGACCAGCAGGCCGGCACAGAGACGGACCAGCAGACTGGTACAGAGACGGACCAGCAGGCTGGTACAGAGACGGACCAGCAGACTGGCACAGAGACGGACCAGCAGACTGGCACAGAGACGGACCAGCAGGCTGGCACAGAGACGGACCAGCAGGCCGGCACAGAGACGGACCAGCAGACTGGTACAGAGACGGACCAGCAGGCTGGTACAGAGACGGACCAGCAGGCTGGTATAGAGACGAACCAGCAGGCTGGTACATGGTACAGAGACGAACCAGCAGACTGGCACAGAGACGGACCAGCAGACTGGCACAGAGACGGACCAGCAGGCTGGCACAGAGACGAACCAGCAGGCTGGTACAGAGACAGACCAGCAGACTAGTACAGAGACGAACCAGCAGGCCGGCACAGAGACGGACCAGCAGACTGGTACAGAGACGGACCAGCAGACCGGCACAGAGACGGACCAGCAGACTGGTACAGAGACGGACCAGCAGACTGGTACAGAGACGGACCAGCAGGCTGGTACAGAGACGGACCAGCAGACTGCTACAGAGACGGACCAGCAGACTGGTACAGAGACGGACCAGCAGACTGCTACAGAGACGGACCAGCAGGCCGGCACAGAGACGGACCAGCAACCTCACCTCTGACTTGTCCGAGCAGCCCAGCATGCGGTCCTGCACGAGCAGGGTGGTGCCGTGGGCCATGACGCCGTCCCGCTCCATCTCGCCGAACCTGACGCCGCCGCCCCGCTTCCGGCCCTTCACTGGCTGCCGGGTGAGACTCTCGACCGGGCCGGTGCTGCGCACCTGGCGGCACACGAGCTGTCACACCGGGGCACATCGTCCCCCTATCGGCATACAATCGGCATACAACCAGCATACAAGACTGTCCACACTGCACTACAGACCCTGTGACTCTCGGCCGAGTTGGTGCTGCGCACCTGGCGGCACACGAGCTGTCACACCGGGGCGCAGCGTCCCTCATGTCGGCATACAACACTGCCCACACTGCACTACAGACCCTGTGACTCTCGGCCGAGTTGGTGCTGCGCACCTGGCGGCACACGAGCTGTCACACCGGGGCGCAGCGTCCCTCATGTCGGCATACAAGACTGCCCACACTGCACTACAGACCCTGTGACTCTCGGCCGAGTTGGTGCTGCGCACCTGGCGGCACACGAGCTGTCACACCGGGGCGCAGCGTCCCTCATGTCGGCATACAAGACTGCCCACACCGCGCTATAGGCCCTGTGACGTCCGGCTATACAGCTCATCACAGCTGAGGATGCAAACCCTCGCATGCTATCGTAATGACCAAGTAATTGTGGTCCACAATGCTGTCATGCTCTTCATGCTCTCGCCATGCGCTTGATTGGTTCCATTTTCCTTCCATGAAACTGAAACATTGCGAAGTTCTTGACTCAAACAGTTCGGAAGTGACGACCGAAACACCTCACTCGTCGCTTTGCCAGATTACCACGTACCCAGTGTTGGATTAAGGCTTAGGAATCCTGGATTTTGATAGTAACATTCTGGTGTATTCTAGGTTGTAGAAGACACCTTTCTTTCGTTTTGACATTAAGGACTCCCTTTTGTACTATCCCGTAAGATATCTTTGCGTGCTTACGAAATAGTAATGAGCTTGTAATAATCTTCAAACAACTCCATTCATCATTTGGCAAAAAAAGACTGGATACTGCTGTGGAGAGGATAATGTTTTGCATGACAAACATTCAGCGCGAAAACATGTTTCCAACCTTGCACCTATCCCATCACCGTCGCTTTCCTCACAGGTCTCAATTTCCCATGTCACTCAACTGCCTCCCATGTCTCACCTGCCGTTTGTCAGACACCTCACAGGTATCATCTTCCTCACGGAGTTCAGCTGCCTCCCGGGTCTCACCTGCCATTTATCAGACACCATATGGCGCAGTCGCTGGTAGTGGATGACGCCGAAGAAGATATCAGCTTGCATCTCAGTGCCGGTGATGCCGCTGTACATGGTCTCCGTGCCGTAGTAGTTGTAGCCGGCTGCCAACAGCCGGCACCCGTCTCATCGGAGCAGCACACGAGCAACCGATCCAGTCACAGCCGCAGCATTGCCGGGATAAAGGCCTGGCTATAATGGCACACACGACTGGCCAATACTGATCAAAGAGTAGGACGCTTGTGCTATTTCGCTGGCAAAACACACCATTCAACATTCAACCAGACACCAAGGAGATAATGATTTGGAGAAGACGATCATCCCAACGACAAACCTCCGAGAGCAGGACGGTGCCTTTTCCAACGCTGAAAACACGACGCACGTACCGCGCTCGAGGATGCTGCCGAAGAAATCGATGGCCGTGCGATCTTCGCTGAACCGGAACGGCGTGGCGTCGTAGCAGTCACCGTTCATGGCGGCCGCCTTGCCCGCCATGCATTCCACCATCATAGCTGGAAACGATCACACATTACCTCGGGTTGGTTGGTTGGTTATTAGGGTTTTAGGGCGCATCAACTGCACTGGTTATACAGCGCCCAACATTACCTCGGGAGTTGTTGCTGGGAGGGAGGGGGGGGGGGGGGGTCTTGGTTTATCTTGAATATGGTCAGAGCCGGTGTCGCTAGCGCGTCCAAGCCTTGGGCACACTCAAGTGACCAACTAGGCTAGCCTTATAAACAAGATTCAGTCTTGGCCATTTTAGGTCAGTTCAATATATTGGATTGGATTGTGGCTCTACGACGCGCTCAGCAGCTGAGGCCATATGGCGTCGTCTGCCTCTCACCCTGGCAGGAAGGGCGGGCATCGCGGGGAATCAAACCCCGTACCTCTGGCGTGCAAGGCGCTCAGCTTAACCACTGAGTTACAGACGCCCTCAGCTCAATATCACGTTATCAAGCATTTTATATGCACTCCCATTGCGACACCGCTTCCACGATTAATGGAAGGCTAAAATGAATACATGCGCGCCGGTCAGAACACATCTTTCAACTATGACAAGTGTAAGGTTATGCATCTGGGGTCTGGAGGTGAGACTTTCAGATATACAATGGGAGGGAGGGAACTGGATGTTATTGAAGAGGAAAGGGACTTAGGTGTGTTGGTTTCAAAAGACCTTAAAGCAGAAAAACAATGTAGCTCAGCTAGGAACAGGGCACTCAGAATGCTGGGACTCATTAATAGAAGTGTGATATATAAGAGCAAGGAAGTCATGAAAAAACTGTACTTAACAAACGTGCGACCCCACTTGGAATATTCTATACAAGCTTGGAGCCCCTACCTAGAAAAAGATATAGACAAGTTAGAAAGAGTGCAGCGCAAAGCAACTAGACTCATCAGTGGAATAGTTAACTTCGAATATGGAGAAAGGCTTGTGGCATTAGATATGTACTCACTCAAGTATAGGAGATTAAGGGGTGACATGATTGAAATGTACAAAATTGTTAAAGGACTAGATCAGGTCAATTTAAATGGCGCTCTTCAGTTTAGAGTATCACATAGGGGTCATCAATTCGGGTTAGACAAGTTGAGGTGTAGGACAGCTAAGCGACAACAGGTCTTCAGTCAAAGGGTTGTTGATCAGTGGAATGGGCTGCCTGCTGATGTTGTGGGGAGTTCCTCATTGAATGTATTTAAAAGTAGGGTGGACAAATTTTTTAGACAGGGATATCTTGTTTTTTAGTTCTAATTTGTGATGGATGGGGTGAGATTTATGTTAAGTAAGTGTGCACGGCACAGACCCCTTTAAGCAGGCATGGATGGATGCAGTTTGACAAATATTGATAAGGCATTCAATCCACATGTGTTAAGAGAGATCAGGGGAGTAGGGCTGGATAGTTAGGGTAGATAGGCATTGATAGGTGTGTGGGATATTGGAGGACTGGTTTCTTTAGGATGTGGGACGGTTGGGGAGGGTCTTTTTACCAGGCTTATAGTGTGTTCCATTTACAGACTTAACTGGATGTGCCCTTGGGTTTCTTATTAAGTCTAAACGCTTTATAACTTTATATAGGGTGTATCTAGCAGTGGATTCAGCACCTTCCTTCGGGATGTGATACTGATGAGATTGTCTATGGTAGCACAATGGGTATGATGGGAGGAGTTTGTAATTGTTGAGTGTGTTATGCAAGTGCGTCTCTTATGAAGTCTAAACGCTTTATAACTTTATATAGGGTGTACCTAGCAGTGGATTCAGCACCTTCCTTCGGGATGTGATACTGATGAGATTGTCTATGGTAGCACAATGGGTATGATGGGAGGAGTTTGTAATTGTTGAGTGTGTTATGCAATAACAAGTGAGTCTCTTATTAAGTCTAAACGCTTTATAACTTTATATAGGGTGTATCTAGCAGTGGATTCAGCACCTTCCTTCAGGATGTGATACTGATGGGATTGTCTATGGTAGCACAATGGGTATGATGGGAGGAGTTTGTAAATGTTGAGTGTGTTATGCAATAGCAAGTGAATGGTGCTAGATAGGCTGGGATATATAGCTTCCTAGGAACTTGAGATAAGGGATTGATTGGGGTTAGAGTATGTACATTTCTAGTACCTTTTCTAGATAGGCTTCACCCAGATGGGCCCCTGTGGCTCTTATTAAGCCTTTAACACTTTATGACTTTATCTAGATACGGTTATGCTGTCTCCAGGTGCATCAGGTCCATCTCAACCACCCATCACCTGATTCAAGGCCGTGTTGTGTCAAATGTGTGTGTGCTCTGCATGCGTGATATTCTTCTGCTTCCGAAGTGTTGGGTGCACGGACGAATCATGGCTGGAAACGGTCATGTACCACACTAAGCAATCTGACAACGGTCAAATATAACGTTTTAACGTGTGGAAACCGTCACAAAGTCCACCTCCATAATTCAAACCACCCAAGCACATAGAGATAGAGACAGCCAGAGACAGAGACAGAGACAGAGACAGAGACAGAGACAGAGACAGAGACAGAGACAGAGACAGAGACAGAGACAGAGACAGAGACAGAGACAGAGACAGAGACAGAGACAGAGACAGAGACAGAGACAGAGACAGAGACAGAGACAGAGACAGAGACAGAGACAGAGACAGAGACAGAGACAGAGGGGGGGGGGGGGGGAGAGACGAGAGAGAGAGAGAGAGAGAGAGAGAGAGAGAGAGAGAGAGAGAGAGAGAGAGAGCAGGGGTTCTTAAGGGGCTACAAATCGCCACGTAGTGGAGTTGCTGTGGGAAAATTGCACTTCGCTACGCTTCTCTCACCCTCCGAGGTAGCAGCCTCCCGGTGGACAAAAGGTCGAATAGAAGCCTGACCCAATGTTGCATCAACGTCGTGTCGACATGCACGCGCACTGGGCGGCAGAGGGATGTAGCGTCACAATCGCATGCATGCGCCAAGATAATAATAGGACACTTTCACGAAATCGACGAAACCTCATGGTGATGGCGTAAATTTCATCAGTAAATTGTCTTGGGCCTCCCCACTGGTAACAGCTGAAATATATCCATCATAGCTAGGAACTTCATGCTTGAATGCCACTACTACTAAATCGGCATACAGCACTTTGTGAGGCTCAACCTTACTTCGTCCGGTGCGACCGCAAACGATACCAAGCGCCGTGCGATTCCTGAAGTCACACAACAAAGAACGCAGCGCAAAAGACAAACGTCGACTGCCGCTACTTCTACCATCCGCACTATTGTCTACCAGTCTCGGAAACGCAATCCACCGACGGCTGCCGCTCTGCACACCGCGCGTACCGATGGTCATGCGCGACGGGAAGCCGTGCGGGTTGAAGATGATGTCGGGCACCAGGCCGCTCTCCGTCCAGGGCAGGTCCTCGGTGTCGTGCAGCCGGCTGCAGATGCCCTTCTGTCCGGCCCGACTGGCGAACTTGTCGCCAACGGTCGGCTTCCTCTGGGGACCGCCGGGTGTCGTCAGCACCGGGAGACTGCGGCGTCCACGGCCACAGTCCACACCTGCAGGGTGTGCAGTCCACGGTCCACAGTCCTCACATGCAGGGTGTGTGGGGTCCACGGTCCACAGTCCTCACATGCAGGGTGTGTGGGGTCCACGGTCCACAGTCCACACCTGCAGAGTGTGTGGGGTCCACGGTCCACAGTCCTCACATGCAGGGTGTGTGGGGTCCACGGTCCACAGTCCACACCTGCAGTGTGTGGGGTCCACGGTCCCCAGTCCTCACATGCAGAGTGTGTGGGGTCCACGGTCCACAGTCCACACCTGCAGTGTGTGGGGTCCACGGTCCACAGTCCACGCCTGCAGAGTGTGTGGGGTCCACGGTCCACAGTCCTCACATGCAGGGTGTGTGGGGTCCACGGTCCACAGTCCACACCTGCAGAGTGTGTGGGGTCCACGGTCCACAGTCCTCACATGCAGAGTGTGTGGGGTCCACGGTCCACAGTCCACACCTGCAGAGTGTGTGGGGTCCACGGTCCACAGTCCTCACATGCAGAGTGTGTGGGGTCCACGGTCCACAGTCCACACCTGCAGTGTGTGGGGTCCACGGTCCACAGTCCACACCTGCAGTGTGTGCAGTCCACGGTCCACAGTCCTCACCTGTAGAGCGTGTGGTGTCCACGGTCCATACCTGCAGACTGTGTGGTGTCCACAGCATGTGTAGAGGTGTGGAGTCCAAAGCGTAAACCGTCAGCATGTGTAGTGTGTGAAGTCCATGGCATACATCGTCAGCGTGTGTAGAGGTGTGATGTCCACAGTCCACACCTACAGACTATGTGGTGACCACAATCCACATCGTCAGCACCTGTAGAGTGTGTGGTGTCCACAGTCCACACCTGTAGTGTATGTGGTGTCCACAGCATAAACCGTCAGCACCTGCAGACTGTGTGGTGTCCACCGTCTACATCATTAGTACCTGCAGACCGCGTGGCGTCGACAGTTCACAGTTCACACCGTCAGTATCGCTGTTATTGGAGTTTAGGGTCGCATCAACTGCCTAGGTTATACAGCGCCCACACCGTCAGTATTAGTAGACTGTGTCGTCCATGGTCCACAATTCACACCGTCAGTGTCTGTAGACTGTGTAGTGTCCACAGTTTCCACCGTCAACACATGTAGACTATGTGGTGTCCACAGTTCCACCGTCAGCACCTGTGAACTATGTGGTGTCCATGGTCCACAGTCCACACGGTCAGTACCAGTAGACTGTGGTGTCCACAGGCACAGGTACCACCGTCAACATCTGTAGAACGCCTTGCATGTACAAACCAGTGGAGGAGCGGGCGAGTTAGTGAGAGCTGAAAATTAAAGGAGTGAACCATTCGGCTGGTGAAGGATGAGGCGGAGTTCCTTTGCTACACATTCGCCTTCCGAAACATTGTGCATGACCGGCCTCACACGCGGACGGTGTTGGGAGGGGGGGCTGGGTGCGAGGTGCGCCCAGAGACGCACCAAATGGCGTCCAATGACAATGTCATTGCGTGGCTGAATGATGCAGCGGAGTGGATGACTGGGCGAGTGGATGGGTTAATGACTGGGTGGGTGGGTGAATGATGCAGCGGAGTGGATGACTGACTGCGTGAATGACTGGGCGAGTGGATGGGTTAATGACTGGGTGGGTGGCTGAATGATGCAGCGGAGTGGATGACTGACTGCGTGAATGACTGGGCGAGTGGATGGGTTAATGACTGGGTGGGTGGCTGAATGATGCAGCGGAGTGGATGACTGACTGCGTGAATGACTGGGCGAGTGGATGGGTTAATGACTGGGTGGGTGGCTGAATGATGCAGCGGAGTGGATGACTGACTGCGTGAATGACTGGGCGAGTGGATGGGTTAATGACTGGGTGGGTGGCTGAATGATGCAGCGGAGTGGATGACTGACTGCGTGAATGACTGGGCGAGTGGATGGGTTAATGACTGGGTGGGTGGGTGAATGATGCAGCGGAGTGGATGACTGACTGCGTGAATGACTGGGCGAGTGGATGGGTTAATGACTGGGTGGGTGGGTGAATGATGCAGCGGAGTGGATGACTGACTGCGTGAATGACTGGGCGAGTGGATGGGTTAATGACTGGGTGGGTGGGTGAATGTGCAGACGAGAACACGGCGGATGTGAGACGTTCGGTGCGAGGTTGGGCAAGCACTTATGCGAGTAGTTGCTGAGTTGGCTTTGTGGGTAATAGCTTGGCGAATGAGTAAGGGATGGGCGGACGGGAGCGGTACAATGGCAGTTGCACACGACTACCAGCCGGCTACGTGGTGGCCAGTCCACTGCCTACGGAGCCGCAACCAACTGACCTGCGGCAGACAAGATCGCCGGGACAAGATCGCTCCTCCAGAGCTCTTGCGAGTGCTACTTCCAAACATTCAAATCAGTCACAGAATATGAGCCTGGTGACACCTTTTCGCCACCAGTTGGGCACACATGTAGGGTGTGTAGCTACATTATAACGAATTCGACACTCAGCTGTTTAGGCTAACGGGCGCTCCGACCAAAATACGTGGTCACGCAGCAATGAACTCAACAGAAAGAATGTCCACTTCACGAACCAGATACCGCCGCGTGAATTCGACCCCGTTGTGACCTTAACTGACAAAGCCACCTGGCACGCCGCCATACCAACAGGCAGTGTCCGGATGCCGCGCAACGACGCCTCAGACGTTCTGCCCGCCAGCGTCAGAAAACAACCCGCTGATTAACGCGTGGCGCGCGGTCTCCCTGTGACCTTGACATGCCGCTGCTGTCGAGCGACACACACCGTCGACCAGGCGACATCGCCTCCCACACGGGCCACATCCCGGTCAGACATGCCGCTGCTGCCGAGCGACACACACCGTCGACCAGGCGACATCGCCTCCCACACGCGGCCTCCCTGTGACCTTGACATGCCGCTGCTGCCGAGCGACACACACCGTCGACCAGGCGACATCGCCTCCCACACGGGCCACGTCCCGGTCAGCTCACGGCCACACCGCTGTAAAACCAATAACCATCTCACGGTCACGCCCGACGTCACCACCGGAACTGACGGCGCCGCGCCGACACAAAAACTGGCCGGGTGACCGCCGGTCGTCGTATAAAGGCGGCGGGCGCCACCGGAGCCAGCAACACCGCCTGCACACCTGCACTGGCCATGACTCGCCTCGTCATCCTCCTGGCTGTGCTAGCGCTCGCCGTCGGCGAGCCGGAGCCAGGCAGGAGGTTCTTCCGGGGATACGGCGGGCCCGGCAGCTACGGCGGCTACGGCGGCTACGACAGCTACAGCAGCAGTCACCGTCATGGCCGTTCCGCCGAGCCGGAGCCAGGCAGGAGGTTCTTCCGGGGATACGGCGGGCCCGGCAGCTACGGCAGCTACGGCGGCTACGACAGCTACAGCAGCAGTCACCGTCATGGCCGTTCCGCCGAGCCGGAGCCCCGCAGGCGGTCCGGCTACAGTAGCCACTCCTACAGCGGCGGCTACCATGGTGGTTACGGTGGTTACGGTAGTTACGGTGGCTACGGCCACTGATAATTAGACGTGGGAGTACAGACATTTCACCAGTCGGCACCTCCCGTGCCACTGCATCGCTACAGTTAGTGCTCGTTGTGGTTTGACTTGTCCTCGCATCTCTGCAACGGACATCGTGATACGATGTAGATGTACATGTAGATCGGGCTAGACGAGCACGACGACCATACCGCATTATCGGTCGTGCAACAATGCAACGCCACACAACACCGTCATGTCGTACATCACTATGGCACACAACACCGTCATGTCGTACATCACTACGGCACACAACACCGTCATATCGTACACCATAATGCCACACAACACCGTCATACCGTACATCACTATGCCACACAGCATCGCCATATCGTACATCACTATGCCACACAACGCCGTCATATCATACATTACTATGGCACACAACACCGTCATATCGTACGTCACTATGCCACACAGCATCGCCATATCGTACATCACTATGCCACACAACGCCGTCATATCGTACATTAATATGGCACACAACACCGTCATGTCGTACATCACTATGCCACACAACTCCGTCATATCGTACATCACTATGCCACACAACACTTGTGTGCCGCACATCATCATGTGCAAAAATACACGACAGTGTCAAAGCGAACTATTTTTCACACGAACCGAATGAGGAGTTTCGGTGACCTTTAAGCATTGGAGGGTGCTGAGTATTACAAACAAGTGACAAGGAACATGCAAGGTCCATCTACACAAGGCATATCCTGCCATGGGTACTGGGGAAATAAGCCGTCCGAGTGCGCTGACAGCCTAAACCGTTGGCATAACCATCGGTTTTGGCGTTCTGCCAAGTCTAAATGCATCAGCACTAGTGGATTTTTATTCTATAAGTAGGCAATTCAGCTTGATAGTTTGTTAGCATACATGCACATAATTGCGATCAATGATCAACTAGTCTGGCAATCTAAACACACACTGGTGGATCTAAGGGATGACACAGGGGTTATTCCCCATTCCTCCCCAAGAAGCCGAATTCCTCCCGAAGTTTTTCACTAAAGTGTAATTTTCTCGAAATGTAAAAACGATGCATGAAATAAATATTGTCTTAAACCCGACGAATGTTAGCTGTTGCAATTCGATGAGTTTCTCGAAATCGGACTGTTTTATTCTTCATTGCTCCCCTCCCCGTCCAACCGGTCCTTTGGGATCCGCCATCACATGTGAACACTGACATTGGTGAACCGACCAAATTTTGGAATCCTTCAAGGAACATTTATACAATAAAGTGCACTTCATAAAGTTGCGCGCCGCGTAGATCACGTCCAGTTAACATGCTGATAAACCATTCCATGTTTAACACAATTTTCTCCTTTTTTCACTGAGCGTTTTTGGAACAACATTTCCACAGTCGACGAATGACAACTAACATGATTTGGTTCAAAAGAGCATCAAATGCCTAAAACGTTTCCACAGAATAGGCATCACCGTTACTACCATGCTAGCCAGTGTACGGCGGTTATCAGTGGTCAATTTAACTAATATTTTGCAATCATAACGTGTCTTAACAAACGGTGACTGCACACCGAATTCCGTGTGAAAAGACACTTTGTGATTTTGGTGATATTGACCTCTGAAAAAAGATATACAGACGAGGAATTCAAGAGCAATTCAAGAGCACGCCCCCACACCTGGACACACATCGTGACACACTCACAAACAGATCCGGACACACCTCGACACGCAGCACGATCATGATGCGCTGCAGTATCTCTGATCCCGCCGGGTCCCCCATCAGCTTCACCGAGTCGACGCGCGCCGGCTCGTCCTCCATGTAGCGCACGACGTGGTACTTGTCCTCCTCGATGCTGTAGTGGCTGCAACAGTAACGGACACGTGGATCGACGCGAGCGAGCAGAGCAACGGCCTTGCAGCGGATGTTGTTAACGTCGTGACACAAACGCCATCTGTCACCACCAGATCAGGTGTGATGTCACCCCGGCTAGGTGTGACGTTGTCCCGGATGAGCTGGGGAAGGGGCTTAGGGGCGCATCGACTGCGTTGGTCATACAGCCCAGAAGAGTTGTGATGTCGCTCCTGATCAGGTGTGATGTCGCTCCTGATCAGGTGTGATATCGCTCCTGATCAGGTGTGATGTCGCACCAGATAGATGTGATTTAGATCTTGGTGAGGTGTGATATCGCTCCAGGTGAGGTACGTTGTCGCATCAAACGAAATGTGAAATCGGTCAGACAATGTGTGATCAAACAATGCAAAAGCAATTCAACTTTAGCCAACAGTATTGAAGGGCTCCAACACTCCGTTAGTATAAAGCTGAAGTCTCCGGTAAGCACACAGCAGATCGATACATAATAGTAACATAATAGTACAAGCGCTGCTCATTTTCTTTCTTTTTTGCCTTTTTGGGTGGAGGAGGCACGAAGAAACGAAATGCTATCAGAGTTCGCCAAATGTGTACTTGAAACATTTATACATGCATGTATACATGTTCACATCACGCTACCCATTCCCGCATGTCTTCATGACATGCCAATTCAATAACACCATGTAACAGAAGGGCCTCAAGTTGAAATCCAGTTAGGCGATAGGCAGCTTTGTCTTTAGCCGACACCGTTGTGTCTGTTCTTGTGAGGGAATTCAGGGCGAGGTTTTCACGAATAAAACGCATCCATAACAAAGGATCCGATGCCAGCTACAGAAATAAACGAGCTAGGTGTTTGGTTAGCTACACACACACACACACACACACACACACATATATATATATATATATATATATATATATATATATATATATATATATGGATTTGATATTCATAGTTGCATACGCAGTCTACCGAATGGAAATAGGGACAAGAGCTATGCCAGTCGAAGTGTCGCCATCCAGTCGATAAGTTACCACGGGTGTGACGTGCACACTTGTCGCATTACCAGCACCACACAACACATCCGACCCAGCGAGCACAATTGCTTCACCATCAACACGTCCGTAACATCATCAACAGGCCCGTCACATCATCAATAGACCCATGACATCAACAGGCCTATCATATCAACACACCCGTCACATCATCACGCCCGTCACATCATCAACACACCCGTCACATCATCACGCCCGTCACATCAGCACGTTTGTCGCGTCACGGTGTGAAAGGCTCCGAGTCGTCGCTGAGCTGCTCGGCGGTGCCCGGCATCGGCGGGTAGCCCTCGGACGCGCTGTCCGAGGTGAGCTGCGAAGAGGGCCGCCAGCCGCCACCGTCCGAGAGTCGGCGCCCAGATCCAGACCCGGACACGCTGCCCGCCGAGGAGAACCGGCGCGCAGACCCGGACCCGGACACACTGCCCACCGAGGAGAGCCGGCGCGCAGACCCGGACCCGGACACACTGCCCACCGAGGAGAGCCGGCGCGCAGACCCGGCGCCGCTGAGGGCCGCCGGCGGCGTGTCGGCCGACAGCAGCGGCGCCGACGAGTCGTCCGACGAGTCGTCCGACGAGCAGTCGTCCGACTGGGCCGGCTCGGCGGCGGTGACGGCGACGCGGCCGCTGGGCGAGCGCGCCGCGCCGGTGTCGAGCAGCGGCGAGCCGCCGGCCGACGACGTGGCGCTTGCGGCCGCGCCCGACGACGAGCGACTGAGCGCGCCGGCCGACGGCGTCCGCTCCGTGTCCAGGTCGCGCGCAAAGCGCACCTGCTTGCTGGGCTCCAGGAAGTACTCGAGCTCGCGGGACGGCGAAATGGTCACCGTGCGCGACGGCGTGGCCAGCGCGCGCTCGGAGCGCGAGACGATCAGCGCGCGTTTGGAGGGCCGCACGAGGCGGCGGCGCGACGGCGTGAGCAGCACCAGCTCGCCCGTCTGCAGCTGTAGGTAGTCCAGCTGCTCGGCGTGCGACAGTCGCTCGCCGTACACCATGCGCATCAGCCCCGGGAACAGTCCGAACCGGCGGCTCTTGCTGGCGTACAGCAGGCCGGCGGCCATCAGCAGCAGCACCACGCCCACCAGCACGCTCATGCCGGCCACCCACTCCTCGGCCAGCGACTCGGCCACCACCACGGCCGTCCGCACGAACGACACGCCGAACGCGTGCAGCAGCCACGAGCGCGACGGCGTCGACACCAGACACGCGTACAGGCCCTCGACGTCCTTGCTGCGCGGGTCCAGCCGCAGCACGCTGTACGGCGGCGCGTTCTCGATGCGGCCGCTGTCCGAGTCGATCAGCTCATCCAGGCGCAGCCAGCGCGTGCGTGCCCGGAAGCTGGCGTTGCCGGTGGCGCGCGCCGCGGCCACCACGTCGCTGTAGTCGCACGACAGTGCCGGACTGTGGCCCTGCTGGTAGACGGCCTCGGTGTAGTGGTCGGCCAGCGAGGCGACCGCCGAGCTCACCATGCCGCCCCACTCCTTCACCGACATCTCGCGCGACGAGTCGCGCCGCCCGTTCACCAGGAACGACTCGACCAGACCCTGGAAGCCGTTCGGCTCGTCGATCTTCTTCAGCGTGTCCGGCGGGCCGCCGCCGACGTAGACGATCTTGCGGCACACGGGGAAGAGGAGGCCACGCATCAGGCGCGTGCGGTGCACGAAGTTGACCACCATCGTCATCACCTTGGGCTCCACCAGCACGCGCAGCCGGTACCAGCGGCCCAGCTCGGCATTCTGGCTGGAGGCGAGACACTCTCGGGCGGCGGCCAGCTGCATGCACAGCTGGAACACCCGGCCCGTCTTGACGAAGATGAAGGACGCCTCCACCAGACCGCGTGTGAACATGAGAACGCCGTGCTGCTTGATCATGACCGTGGCGACGAAGTCGAGGCGCGCGCCGCGGTCGGCCGTGTCGTTGCCGGGACACTGGGCTGTGAAGAAGTCGTCGGCGTCCAGGCGCACGTACACGTCATCGGCGGTGGCCATTGCGGTGGAGACGCTCTCCGAGATGGCCGGCACGCCGCCCGCTGTCCAGTCCGCCTCCATCTGCAGGCTGTACTCCATGAAGTTGACGGCCAGCGCCGACACCGTGCCGCGGAACGCTGCGCGCCGGTTTCGGTCGGAGCCCACGTACATGTCCATGTCGTAATTGGGCCCCGCGGGCGTACAGTCCAGGTACGCCTTCCTGTGCTCCTCAGCGTTGTCGAGTCGCATAAAGGCGCGTTCGCCCATGATGGCTACAGCCACCTCGTGCCAGCAGCCCATCTCCAGCGCCAGCTTCCCCTGCAGCTTGACCTTGCAGTGCCGTTGGTAGCTCTCGAGCACGAGGAAACCGCTGACGAGGGACAGCTTAGTCCAGTCGCAGTTGTGCGCCTCCGGACACTTGTTCTGGAATCGGTGCAACAGCACAGCGTCGGGCACCTTGGGCCGGAAGCGCAGGTAGACGAGCAGCAGCGCCGACGGCATGTACAGCGGCCGGTAGATGAGGTAGCCGCTGCCGTTGAAGGAGGCCAGCAGGCGCGTCTCGACCGTGCACGGCCGCTGGAAGCAGTAGTGCACCTCTGAGCCGGTGCCGTCGCACGTCCGGCCGCCGCCCCCGGGCGCCGGCTCGGCACACAGCCGGTCACGCGTGCTGACGCCCGGCCCGCAGTCGGCCGAGCAGCGGCTCCAGTCGCTCCACTCCGCCCAGCCGCCGTCGCGTGCACAGTCTGGCCGACAGACGCGCACCTCGCGACTGGAGCCGCCGCACGCCGCCGCCTCAGAGTCCGCCGGCCGCCACTCGCTCGCCAGCGCCAGCGGGCCAGGCTCCGTCGCCTCGGTGGTGTGCCTGTCGCCGTGCTCGCCGCCCAGCCGCAAGTCTATCCGCCTGGGCCCCGTGTAGGAGCTGCCGCGGCCCAGGCGCGACGTCTGCCGGCCCGTGTTGGGGCCGGCGCGGCGGCGGCGACCCGGCCGCCGAAGCGCGCGGTGTGCCGCCCGTCCGCCGCGACGGCGCCTGAACACGGCGTCTGCCGCTCTGTCGGGCCCGGCGAGCGGCGACTCGTCGCGGCGGCGTGCCGGCGCCAGCCGTCGACACGTGCGTCGTCGCTGCTGCGTGCCCACGCCGCACTGGGCGCTGCACTCGGACCACCGCCCGAACGGCGACCAGCTCGCCCCGTCGGCGGTCGCCGCCGCCGCGCACGGCACGCTGCAGTCGCGCGCGCCGAACGGCTTGCCGCGGCAGCGAGCCTCCGGGATGCTGGGCGGCGGGTCGGAGCAGGCGCGGAAGCGCAGCCTCTGGCCGTCACCGCACGGCGCCGCCGAACACTCGCTGAACGCGGTCCACTCTGTCCAGCCGCCCACCAGCGGACACGCCACCGCCTGCTTCAGGCAGTGCAGCGACGCCCACACCGCGTTGATGCTGGCGTTGCCCACCAGGTCGCGCGCGTACTCGTAGCTGCAGTGCTCGCGCACGCAGCGCTGCTCCAGCTCCGGGTGCGCGTGCACGCTGCGCTGCACGATCTGCAGCGACAGCTGCTGCGACGGGTTGCGCTCGGTCATGAAGCCGGCCAGACGGTCGAGGCCGCAGCCGCGCGACACGCAGTACTGGATCTGCGCGGTGCGGCCGCGGCACGGCAGGCCGCCGCCGGACGGTGGCGGCCGCTCGCACAGGCGGCGGCGCACCCGCTGGCCGACCGAGCCGCAGGTGGCGCTGCAGTCGGTCCAGTCGGCCCAGCCGCCCCAGCCGCCGTCCACCGGACACGCCACGTCCGGCCGGATGGAGCACAGCAGCTGGTGCCAGAGACGAGTGCGCACGCGAGCCGACACGCCCGGTGTGATCCAGGTGAGCGTCTTGCCCGTCACGAACTCCTCCGTGCACACCTGTTTGACGAGGCAGGACGTCTTGAAGAGGTGTTGGCTGCTCGGCGTGAGTTGGGTGAGGCTACGAGCCAGGCCGACCGACACGACGATCGTGCGATAGCGTTCTCGGCCTAATACATGCATCGTCTTCTGCACCAGGTTCAGTAACGACCGTGGTTTGGCCGTGGTGGTAGCAGTGGCAATCATCGGTGCGGGTGTGTCATCGTTTTCATCGAGTGGTTTTTCTAGCGGCGATAACGCTGAAGTGGATGCGTTGGTCAGTTTGTGTAGAGCAAGGTGCTTCAGAGCCATTGAGTTATTGTTGAGCCGTTTTCGGGCTATGCTTTTAGCGTCAGACATATTGGTTGCTCTTGCAGCACGACCAGAGACCAGCTCATCATCTTCATCAATATCGAAGAATATCGGATCGCCGCCAACACACTGCCCAATGATGCAGATTACAAGGAGATAAAAACAAGCTGACATTACATTGATATCAGTATGGAGCCTATTCATGGTACAAAAGACTTCAAAACCTTCTTTCTTTAAACAAACCGTACTTATTCAAAAGCAAAATACCTTCGAAATAGAACTTGCCGGCGCCAGCAGATTCTCAATGCTCATTTTTATTACCATAATTTACACATGTTAAGCCATGTTTTGCCACGTATCGCAAGCAGAGTTGGCGTTAATAACGTGACTTAAGCCGACAATATCCTCCAAATAGTCAGAATGCTGATATATTTTCCTACAGACAAATCATTCGGTTTGAGCATGACGGAACTAATCCATTGGCTAGTTTTCTTCATGTAAACGGTGCGAGTAGGACACGAAGACAATTAAAAGAATCATTGGTGAGAAAAGACACGCTTTCCAAACACGCCATCCACTCTAGGCCAATACTGCACTGCTGCGAATTTTAATGTTGTTCAATTTCCATATTCAGTGAGGTTATTGAAAACATTATTTAATTATTGAACATCTTAAAACTTACTGCCACATAGCTTTTACATCTTCTCGTCCATGACTTCAAAATGTAAAAAAGGACAACGGCTGCATACTTCCTACATTGGATAAATCGCATATCGAATCCGACCAATTAGTCACAGCAATTAAGACAAAGAAACCATTCCGCACGACCAACCCAATAAATGCCGCTCTAGTGCTATCTCGGACACCATGGCTGGGTTGGCACAGTTGGATAGCACAGCTCACGGTGGCGGATTGCTCAGTGATGCTATCTTGTTGAACCACCAACTCCGTCAAGCTTTGAAAATTCGTGCACGGTGAACAAAACGGATTGCTGCCTCTTGTGCTTCCCAAGTGTATCTTACATTTAAGCACCAACACAGCGCCCATTTTGAGCCCAGCATTACTCAGCATAGCGAGAAAAGTGTGGCACTGATGGTGCTGACCAGCCGACAGCCAACGAAGGTATTTTTTTATCGTTGCATCGGTGCGGTCATATCCACGCCTGCCTAGCGAATTCAGCTACGGAAGCTTGATGTATTTTAACATTATCTCGGTTTCCTTCTGCTGGTGATCCGATACCGTGTACGGAGACACAGGATCAGATGTCTGACACCACCAGTTCACTCAGCGGCGTGGGCAGCACTTTGGCTAAACGTCTATGTTTAATAGGTCACATCAGCGTCATAGCTGGTCAATCGTAACGCCCAGCTTCCCAACTACATGACGTGACAGCGGTACATCAGCGATTAGTGATGGTGGACGATCTTTGCGATAGTGGCTAGTATGGAACGCAACCGTCTGAAAACATTTTTTTTAAATATCAGTGGATAGGTTCCGCTAAGTTGTCTTCATGACTTGAAAACGTTCGCGAAGTTGTTGGTTATTGGTTTTACGACACGTCGACTGTTGAGTCATATAGCGTCGCCAATCTCTCACGCCGATTGGTCGCGGGCGAAGAGTAGCGACAGGTGAGACTCGAACCCACAATCTTTCGATTGTGAGATGAGCATCTTACCCCTAGACCACTCGTCCCCGTTTGCGAAGTTGCAGCGAGAAGTTGCACCAGGTACAAAGTACAACACCCCTGGTGCAACTTCTCGCCAGCGAGAAGTTGCACCAGAGGTGTTGTACTTTTGACTTACTTTTGAGGGGGCCAGTGCCCCCTAAATGTTAGCCTTGCCCCCCCAAATAATTTCAACTTTTAACATGGGACCCCATGGAGTGTGCCCCCCAATCTATTTGATCCTGCACATTGCTTTCATGTATTTTTCCCCTCTCCCAAATAATTTTCAGAAATAAACAGCCGTTAGTTGGACGACATCAGCCTAATGTGTGGCATCTGCGCAGTTCGTGTGCCAAAGGTATGGAATTGTTGTCAATGTTGTCCTATATTGATCAGATATTGAACCGTCGAAACGTGCATTTTGCATATTGCTAAAATGCCCCAATTTTGACTCCTCCATTACGCCAGGATTTCTGAAACATATCAACAAGGTGAGCCTAAGAATCAAATAAACGGCCACTTAGCTTACACCACCTTTTCGTGCAACATGTTACCGGATACATCAGTTGGCAACGTCACGCTGACAAACAAGACCGAACAGGCATTCCTAAGTCCTTCGCTGAAACCATCCATTTTAAGATGATGACTTGTGTCGCTTTTGATACGATGTACAATTAAAATAAGGAAAGTTAACAAGCATCGATGTTATAAAGCAAACGTTCGGGGCTTGATATACGATACAGCTCAGTCTGCAGGCGGGGGTAGGCAGATCCTGCTCCACTTGGCCGCAACCACCAGCAGTTCGAAATTGGCATGCTTCCGGTGAAAGTTCATGGTCCAAGTAGCTAGCGCAGAAAGTATTCACATTCCTGCACGCACATTGGCTTACCAACAACAATGCAGTTCTTACCATACCATAGGGTTATTGCGCTCCAATAAAACGCCTATGTGAGGAATGCCGTCCATGTCCATGAACGCAGAGAGGTCCTCCGCATCAGCGTCATTTCTCCGGAATACTTTCACTATCTGAAAAATCACATGATTTTAGACAAGCTTCGATAACAATACGAAACGATTGGATGATATCAAATAAAACAAAATAATAAGCCGGTGTTCAGACAAACATAAACAGAGGACAAGGCAAAAACTTTACCACGAGCCATTAGGCCAACGCATAACCAAAGCGTGATCACCAGTCCAAGAAACGCATGTGTACAATAAAATCGATTTTGGCAATACTCTCTTGCGTGCTAAGACGTGCTATTTTACCTTGCATTATCTCTATTTCATGGGCAAAAAATAGCTCCCGACGAGCATAATGGACCCCATCAATTCCCATGAAGATATCAAAGACAAAGTGCTGATTTTCTCCTACAACCTCACGGAAGGAAATTTTTTGTTGCGAAAAAGACGCTTTAAAGAAGCTGTTCAGAGTTACTCTAGGGCTCTTCAACTAACTCCAAATCACGAAACTTGCTTAACAATGAGAAGCAAGTGCTACCTTCTATTAGGAGAGCACGACAAAGCCCTCAAAGATTCTGAGGACGCTTTGGCCAACAATCCCACGTCGAACGCTGGCATAATACAAAAGGCTGAAGCCCTATACGCACAGAGTGAGTTTGAGTATGCCTTAGTGTGTTTTCATCGTGGGAAAAAGCTTCGAAAAGACATAGAAGATTTCGAGCTTGGTGTTCAGAAATCCTCCGAAGCAATCGAAAATTCTATTGGTGAAAAGTCTGGATTGCGATTTTGCCGCGTAGGTAGGATATTGAAACAGCTCCAAGACAAACAAGATACAGAAGAACAGGCAACCACCCTGCGAGGCCAGAAGCGCAAACAAACACCTACAGAACATCACAACGCTAAGCAAAATTATGGCTGCAAAATTTTGCTGGAAGAGCTTTCTCAGGACAAGGCATTCCTACAGCGACTTATACAGCATCCTGAATTGTCAGGCACGTGCAAAGACGACATAGTCAAGGAGGCCACTGAAGTTTTGGAATTCATGCAAACACGTCAAGAGTTCTGGGGCCAGCAGAAACCATTGTATGCAAGAAAAATACAGCGCAAAATGGCCGAAGGGAAGACCACTTTAGACGAAGAGGATGAGCAGCTTCGCAAACGGATTGAGGACAAGAAAAGCAAAACGCAGAGCAATCACGAGCTGATAACAAAACTGCTGGTTAACATTGACAGCGCGCTGCAGCACGGTTCCTATGAACAGGCGCTCACCATGTGTGCCTCGGCGGAGGAGACAATCATGTCGTACAATGTGACGTGGCTGCCGCGGCGGCAAGCGTACCTGGGCGTGGTCTATAGCGCCCTCGGGGACGCCCATCTCAAGCTGGGCCACTACCGCCAGTCTCTACACTGGCACAACAAGGACTACGACCTCAGCAAGGACAACCCCCGATTACTGCATTCCCGCGCACGTGCGCTGGACAATTTGGGTCACACACACGCCACGTTCCGCAAGTACCAGGACGCGATTAACGCGTGGGAGCAGCGCATCCCGCTCTGCAAGTCGCCCGAGAAACGCACGTGGCTGTTCCACGAGATCGGCACGTGCTACAAGCAGCTGGGCCGCTACGAGACGGCGCGCTTCTACGGCACCAAGTGCGTGAAGGAGGCGCGGCGCTGTGAGCAGCACCAGTGGCTGATGCGAGGCGTGTGGCTGCTGGCCGACTCGGAGACACAGCTCGAGGCTATGGATGCCGCACTCAAACACTACGACCAGGCGCTGGACATCGCCGGCAAGCACGGCTCCAAACGCGAGGCGGCCGACATCGAGCGCGCGCGCGTCGCGGCCGTCGCACTGATGAAAGAGCGCCAGCAGGAGAAGCTCCAGGCCAAGGCCATGTACGGCACCGTCGGCGTCGTCACACAGCCTCGCTCCCTGGCCGCCGGCAACGTCACGTTCGAGCAGCCCGAAGACCAGGTCGAGCAGCAACAGCCCGGCGAGGAGGCGAATGTCGGCAAGCCGTCCGTCGCTGTGTCCGGCAGCGGCGGGGACGACAGCTGCAGTCTCGAGATCACCGACAGCTTCGACGACTCGGGCAGCTATATCGACTGGACCGACGAGGATACACTGCCGCCCGAGGGTTCGCAGGAGCAGCTGGACGGTGTCAAGGCGGGGCAGGACGGCGAAGAGGAAGGGTCTGGCGGTGACAGTGAGAGTGAGAGTGATAGTGATGGTGATGGTGATACTGTTACCGGTAGCGAGAGCGACATGTCTCACCAGGACGCGGAGAAAACAGACACTGAGGAATCAGAAGTGACCGAGGCCAGTGAGGCAGCAGAAGGGACCGCAGGCAGCGAGGCAGCAGGAGAGACGGAGTTCGAGACAGCTGCAAACGAATCGACAGCGGCCGAGGAGACTGAAGGTGAGATGGCCACGGCGGACGAGGGAGAGGCGCTCAACAGCGATGACGCCGTTGATAAAGCGCAGGTAGAAGAGAGCGATGAAAAGGCTGAAAAAGAAGATGTGGACGAGGGAGCACCAGCTGTAGCGGAAGGACAGAAAGACATAGAAGGGGCGGAGGGAAATGATGGAGCAGTGGAGGCAGTAGAGGGAGAGGACGAAGAGGAAGGAACAACTGAGATTACGGAAGGAGACGAAGAAACGGCGAAAGTGGCGAGCGGAGAAGCAGTGGAGGAAACAGAAGGTGACAAAGGACCATTGGAGCCTGTGGAAGGAGAGGATGGAGCGGCTGGAGCAGTCGAGGGAGAAGAAGCTGCGAATACAACAGAGGGAGACGAGGGACCAGCTGAAGAGGACAATGGGAGGGAATCCGCAGCAGATGGCACGGGTGAGGATATTACGGGGGAGGTGGAGGGAGAAGAAGCTGCGAATACAACAGAGGGAGACGAGGGACCAGCTGAAGAGGACAATGGGAGGGAATCCGCAGCAGATGGCACGGGTGAGGATGTCACGGGGGAGGTGGAGGGAGAAGAAGCTGCGAATGCAACAGAGGGAGACGAGGGACCAGCTGAAGAGGACAATGGGAGGGAATCCGCAGCAGATGGCACGGGTGAGGATGTCACGGGGGAGGTGGAGGGAGAAGAAGCTGCGAATGCAACAGAGGGAGACGAGGGACCAGCTGAAGAGGACAATGGGAGGGAATCCGCAGCAGATGGCACGGGTGAGGATATTACGGGGGAGGACCGGGAAGGAACTCCAGCTGAAGTTGGAGCAGATGAGCGGGGCGAGACAGCCGGGGAGGTGGCGGAGGAGTCAGCCGCTGCAGAATAGGTTGCGACAGAGGGGGAGGGAACGGCCTCCAGCAGAGGACACAGAGGCCCCAGCAGAAGAGACAAGCTCCGGCAGAGAAGACGGAAGCACCAGCAGAGCAAACAACCACAGAAGAGACAGAAGCTCGGCAGAGGAGACCGAGGAGTCAGAACAAGATCCAGAAACCCCAGCACAGTAGCCAGAGTTTCGTCCCACCCCCGCAGTGACTGGCACAGTCTTAACGTGGACAATATCTGATACACTTCAGCGGGGTGTCGATATTCTTGTGACTGAAATGTATGCAAAACTGTGTCAAACGATGTGCGAATTGTGCAATACGACCGTACCTAGGCCTCACAAACTGACGTGAATCGATTCACCACCAAGACACCCTGGTGTCAGTATGCATTTTTTTTAACCTTAAGACTGAACAGGATGCCCAGCGCACGGTGAGAACAGGAGTGTTATATCGGCGGATACCGGTGGTCAGGCGTGTCGCATTGTAACGATAGTGGTGCATAGGAATAAGACACTGACAAAAGGCAGTGCTGCATACATACGGCGGACAGTGCAGCATACAGACAGCGGACAGTGCAGCATACAGACAGCGGACAGTGCCGCATACAGACAGCGGACAGTGCTGCACAGAGACAGCGGATAGTGCTGCATACGGACAGCGGGCAGTCCTGCATAGAGACAGCGGATAGTGCTGCATACAGACAGAGGACGGTGCCGCATATGGACAGCGGGCAGTGTTGCATACAAACAGCGGACAGTACTGCATACAGACGGCGGATAGTGCTGCATAGAGAAAGCTGATAGTGCTGTATACAGACAGAGGACGGTGCCGCATATGGACAGCGGACAGTGCTGCATACAAACAGCGGACAGTACTGCATACAGACGGTGGACAGTGCTGCATACAAACAACGGACAGTACTGCATACAGACGGCGGACAGTACTGCATACGGACAGCGGGCAGTCCTGCATAGAGACAGCGGACAATGCTGCATACAGACAGCGGATAGTGTTATTTTGAGTAATATTACTACAGTACTACAGTACTATTTATATATTTTGATAACCAAGGCGGCTGAAAAACTTCATGACAGCCCACATGGTTACAGGATATATGGCGTCGCCTGCCTTCCACCCCTCCACTACGGTTCAGACGTTGTGAGGGTCTTCAAGAGGAACCGCACTGACACGTAATACAAATCAACTGCCGAAATCACACCACTCGTCACATATTTGACCAAACATCTCCGCAGACCAGGCACAGGGCGGTGGACTCTCAGCCGGCGTGTCGCCACGGCTGACTCTGCACACATGCTGCCGAACAGGGGCGTACACAGGATCTTAAGGGAGGTCCCGGAATGGAAGTAGCTTAGAGTTTTGGATGTTGTTGATTCGGCTAGTAGGATTTGCACTCGATTTTCACGAAAAAAGTTGCTTGTAGAAAACGTTGTGGAGGAGGGGTGGCGGCGCGGGGTGCTCTTATTTTCAATTTCCGACAACATCGCATCGCATGCAGATTCCCCTTTGGTTCATACCATATCGGGGGCCCGGGCCCGCCAGTTCGCTTCTGTGCACTTCTGCAGCCGAATGCAAGACCCGGTGTCAATACATGAAGCAGCAAGGCATAAAATACATGTAGCAATACATGAAGCATAAAACTGCCCACACTCAGGCGCCAGGACTTCATCTAAGGAATTCCGACTGGGGGTAGGGGCATTGGCGAGTGGGGAGCGACTATCTACGCCATCCAGACTCTGCCGACCAACACACACCTTAGCCATGCGATGGAGAATAGTCATTGACTGTGGAGGGGTGGATGGGAACACGCCCCAAATAATAGGAGAAAATACGGTAGGGATCCATCGACATATTTCAATAAAACTCACATATCCGTAATCAGCGCGTGCTCAGCTTTCGAACAGTGTTCGTCCTCTTAGCTTTTGGAGGCCTTCTGTATCGGAACTTCCGCGACGGAACTGGTAGAGCGCCGTAGCGATACCGAGCCTGGTGGATCGAACAATGACGCGCCGCACCACCCGCCTAACGGCAGGAAGCTGACATCACGTCCGACGGAAGTGGTCGCATGACCCACTGACCGGTCACCAGCTGGCAAGTCAGCCACCTGCCAGTTGCCACCGTCGACATCGGCACCCATCAACTTGGCAGAAGATAGGCACTTGTGAAGACGAGTGATGCAGCTACGGACTATATGCCCCGTAGTAGCTTCACCTGACCATTGCGTATGAAAAGGGCGGTGCAAGACTTCTTCGTCGACTCGATTCACTTCGAGACTGTTCCACTTGTGGACAATTATCCGCACAAAAAAAACCCGTTCCAAAAGGTATGACACCGGTCAGAACTTTGACGGCAATACAGTGCGCAATTGGGTCTCCAACACCAACAATTAACGTTTCTGATTGTATTTCTCGTCAGTTGACCTGACATCGATATTAGAGCACACGATGATCCAGTGGCAGAACCGATGCGGGATCACACGACGATCCGGTACCAGACCGGAGGCGGGATCACACGATGATCCAGTACCAGACGGGAGGCGAGGTCACACGATGATCCAGTGCCAGAACGGAGGCGGGATCACACGATGTTCCAGTGGCAGAATGGAGGCGGGATCACACGACGATCCAGTACCAGACCGGAGGCGGGATCACACGATGATCCAGTGCCAGAACGGAGGCGGGATCACACGATGATCCAGTACCAGACTGGAGGCGGGGTCACACGATGATGATGATGAATTGGTGTTTAGGGACGCGTCGACTGCAAAGGTCATTTTGCGCCCATGCGGGGTCACACGATGATCCAGTGCCAGAACGGAGGCGGGATCCAGCCGTGATCTGTCATCTGCTAGCTGAAGGCTACCCCATAACCAGCGCAGCACAGGCAAATGGTAAAAATGGCCGCAGCCGCCGAGTAGCTGACACGTATGCTACATTTATCAATTCCTCAAACAGATGTCAATATCTATAAATACATCACCGCTAATCGAAGATTTCGCTTTGGTCCCGCCCCCCCAAAAAAAAACGAATCCAGAGTGATATTCGGCGTGCACCATCAATATGGTCGACGCTGTTGGACGACATGAGCGTCGATCTCGAGAGGAACCCCAACCTCAAATGGAAGCGCGCTTGTCTAACCACAGGGTGATAAACCACTCTTCGGCGCGTCATCGACGTCCGTGTCCTTCAGGCAACGTCCGCCATCCCCATCCCCCAGGCAACCACGTCATCAACGTCCATCCAGGCAACGTGGCGGGACAGATGTGTGGCTTGAGAATGCAGGCACCCTCCTGGGTCATTCGGGCACCGTTCTTCATAATATGCGGAGCACTATTGGCTACATATGCCTCTCCCGTCAAGAACAAGGCGCCCTCCTGGGCCAGGCGAGTGCCAATTGTGAGAATGTAGGCACATTTCGCAACACAGTGCAATAACTGGCCTAGCATAGCCAAAATGGCCATTGGTGCAGCTGCATAACTCAAAAAGGCATACCGTCTGTCATACTTATGACATCTTTGTCAGATCATTGCTTCCAGGCAAATCTTGGGTTTAGATAGACAAAACGTCTGTTTAATTTATAATTCACGAAACAAAGCAATTATGTTCAAATCACGACTCCAATGGGTCCAGCCCGGTGACGTTGGCTGAAAGGAGAGGAAGAGAATAGGTGGCAGTGAAGTGACCTCGTTCGCATTATTTGAAGCCGCGGTAACGGTCACTTCATCCGGATAACTTGACCCTGATGGCAGATTCAGCGGAGCCCATGTTGACATGTTAACTGTTAAATTGCTCCTGTCATCTAAAAATGTAATCGTTTCAGGGTTAAATTCGCAACTCCCGAACCAATTCTTCACTTCCGGCATATTTTGTCATCGTCGTCTCCCCGTTTCATAAAACATGTCCGGGATCCAGAGAGGTTCACTCAATGTATGCTTCCCAGAGCGGCGCTCACCAAGGAACAGAGAAGTTGTAATGAATCAATGAATCTTCGTAGTAATGCCCAGGAAAGCGTGCTGGGCACCTGTACAATAATTTCCATTGAATTACTAGAAGCACTAAATAAATGACCATACAATAATAAACATGTGTTCTAGCCGTACCTACATAACCTGTCAGGATGCGGCGCTTCATGTGAAGATTTTCTTCTTGCAAGAAGCACGGTATCTAGGGAGAGTAAGCTGTTTTAGTGAGCTCACCAAGCTCACCAATTCAGCACACCGCACACGAACGTTCACACGCACACGCACGCGCACGCACACGCACACGCACACGCACACGCACACACACACACACACACACACACACACACACACACACACACACACACACACACACACACACACACACACACACACACACTGCCATCGTTCCACAGGTCAGGGGAAGCGGAGCTCGCACTGTAACTGCTTGGCACATGACCCCGAAGTCGGCGCGGTTAAAAGCGCCAATCCACCACCGCCGAACCACACTGTATCTGCACAGCTCTCCTTGTTCCATGTCAGGGGCAGTGGTGGTGGTGGTGGTGGTGGTTGTTATATTAGCTTCACGGCGCATGAACTGTCTTGGGTCAAACGTAGCGCCGCCAATCTCTCACGCCGACTGGTCGCGGGCGAAGAGGAGCGACAGGTGGGATTCGAACCCACCTTTCCGTTGCGAAACGATCACCTTACCTCTAGGCAAACCCCTTATCTAAGGGCAGATCCAACAGTCTTCATTGGAGGGGGGGGGGGGGACACTTGTCTGGATATGCATCACTTCCTCGGAAGAGTACAACTGTCAAACTATCTGAAGTGGCGCCTCGGCTGAAAATTCGTTAAGGGTCGAGGGTACACTTGAACCTTCCCGGAACGGCACCGTCCCCCAGTCAGGGGGCGCCACTTGTCTACGGTGGTGGGGGTGCTCGTGGCACATGCCACCAGTACCATTATCCGTGCCCGCACCTGATCCAAATGACGTTTGCTTCACTGCTATCATTCTATCGCCATTGACCATTACCCTGGAATCACCGTGAACTCTCGCTGGACTGCTTGACTACATTTTTTTGGTTGATTTCAATGAGTTCGAGCCAGGCCCAAGTCCAAGCCAAGTTGTGGTAATATTGGAGCCGTTGACCGTCTAACTCCACATGCTTACTTGTTCATTTTCCAGCCTTCTAGTGACGATAATGGAACTGACAGATCGCCCCATCAGGATTTGGTCCGCCGCTCTTCAGAACGCACAAATGCTCAGGGGCGGATTGAGGCGGCACCGGGCGCATGTGCCCCCATGCAAAGGTGGCGCCCCTCCCACCGGGAAAGGGGGGGGACGAGTGGTCTAGGGGTAAGATGCTCGTCTCACAATCGAAAGGTTGTGGGTTCGAGTCTCACCTGTCGCTACTCTTCGCCCGCGACCAATCGGCGTGAGAGATTGGCGACGCTACATGACTCAACGGTCGACGTGACGTAAAACCAATAACCAACCAACCCACCGGGAAAGGCGCCACTTCGAGGTGACTGGAGTGCACCTCCTCCACTCCCCGCACCACGACGTGTTCGAAGGCCAGTCTCACTTCAGGAGCTCGCAATAGCTCTCCTCCAGACGGGTGACCCCTCCACATGAAAATGTCCGCGATCTGCCCCCGCGAATGGTTCAGTAGGTAACAGGTATCCACGCAATATTTGCACATTGCAGCTCAGCCACAGACCAAGCTGCTGCCAGCACTTTCTGGTCTCACATGGTGCACGTGCAGTGAAATGGATGTGGGCTGATGTATCGAGACAACATCAGAGTCGTTTCACGGTACGGGAACGCAGTCCGGCCAGGATGCTAGACTCATGCGGGACATACGCGCGTGGCGGTATGTCCAACGAACTGTCCTCACAGCAGATAACCGAGTGGTCGCGGATACAGGGGGTGGAGGTATGTCGAGCGAACTCTGTCCTGACAGCAAACTACCGGGTGGTGGCGGATTCAGGGGGTGGGGGAAACTGAGGGATGTGCCCCTCTTCCTCGAAAGAAATACGGCACCCCTTCAGGATGCTCTAGTGCACCTCAATACAGCTCGACGATTATTTTTGAGCCGATGACGCCCCTCAGAGTGGAAAAGGCGCCATCTCCGAAGTAATGGCGCTCCTCCCGAACAAGGGCCGCTCCCGATCAGAATTATTAAATCTGATACTGGGGTGGTTAGGATCGAGAGACAAGATAAGAGCCGAGATCGTGAACACAAACACAGAACTATGTAGCGGAACACGATCATTGTATGCCAAATACCTCAATATATTTCAACTTGGCCAAACATTTGACGCTACACTCTGGCTCCCAGAAACGGCAATACGTGCTGGAAGTAGACATCTAGCATTCGTTAAAAAAAAACACTTAACACTCATCTTTTCCTTTTATAGCCATTACTTCGACCGGCACGTATTTACTAGCCTGTGCCAATATAATACTTCAATATACTCAAGTCCATGGCTGGAGATCCTGGGTGGGCCGGGAGAGTCTGGACTCCCCCCCCCTCCTCCCCTGATTTGATGTTGATTATTGGTTTTACGACACGTCGACCGTTGAGTCATGTGGCGTCGCCAATCTCTCACGCCGATTGGTCGCGAGCGAAGAGTAGCGACAGGTGAGACTCGAACCCACAACCTTTGGATTGTGAGACGAGCATCTTACCCCTAGACCACTCATCCCCCCCCCCCTCCCCTGATTTGGTATTTTGGTAATGTCATTTTCCTTATTCAATCTGAAAATGTCTTGAAAATAAGGAATTAAGCCCACTGCCTTCGTGAGAAATCTCCATCCTTGCTGAAGTCTCTCTCGTCCATACACTTCCGACAAGATGAGGCAAACTACGATTCTCCGTATTGATAGATGAGCGTGCGATGGTCCTGACATCTGCAGGGACGCCAGAACGTCAATAAAAGCATCGCAGGCATACAAGGCCGGCGAGATTGCCTAGTTGGCGGGTGTACCGATAGATGGCAGCAGACGCGAGCCGGATGCGGCCGGTGCATGGTAACTTCGGTCGGAGAATCAGTTCGGCACAGGCGGCGGTGGCGGAGGTGGCGGCGGCGGCCGCAGCGCTGGATGGTGCGCGGCTATGTGGCGCGTGGTGACCTTAGTAGTCTGGCAGATCGCGGCGTCGGCAGGTCAGTACGGCGGCGTTTGCCCCCTGGCTGCGCCTTCACATTTGGGTGGTCGAGGCCAGGCACACCAGCTCAGTCATCAACCTAGACAGCCGACGCGCTAATATTCATCGTCCACCGATGTGAGGGAACGCTCGCTGGACTCTCGTTGGTTTGGCACGCGCCTGTTCGGTGAAGGCCAGCCAGTGTAGACCTACCAAGTGAAGACCAGCGCCTGTAAACCTGCACTGCCACTGGTAACCTTGACAGAAGCCTCCAGTTCATAAATGGAAAATTACTCACGAATTATTTACGCGCCTCTAAATTAGGAAGGCTTTTCATACATTAGCTGAAATGGGGTCAGATAGTAGACGTACTCACTCTAAGGAGCATGTCCACTTCAGAGGTCCCTCGGAAACATCAAGCGCCCGGAAAGTCATCCACCGGTACGCTATGTAGCCTGTGTTAGGACAGTTTATAGCTAGCGGTTGCCCTACGGTTATTTCGCAAACAAACTTGACGTGGCGGGGACGAGTAGTCTAGGGGTAAGTTTCCCGTCTCACAATCGAAAGATTGTGGGCTCGCAGCTCACCTGTCGCTACTCTTCGCCCGCAGCTAATCGGCGTGAGAGATTGGCGATACTACATGACTCAACGGCCGACGTGTCGTAAAACCGATAACCATGTGCATGACCAAACATTGGTGTATGAATGTTTGTTGCGCATGTGTTCCCACTATTGACCACAAATCTATCCTTTCTTTGTAAATATCTGAGTTATACCCAGACTGTCCATAATAGCCACTATACGTGGAGGGCATGTATTGTGAAATAAATAAATAAATAAATAAATAAACCACCGAACTTGACGCGGTCTCCGCCCGCCCACATTCCCAAGTTGCGCCCTTCCCATACGTGTGCGTAACACGACACTACCATTTACGATTACCCAACTGGCAGGCACGCGGCCTGCCCGAGCCAGGTACGCGGCCTGTCCAAGCCGGGCCGAAAGATCAATCACGCTGGCCGCGACCTTGGAAACTGCGCGACATTCACGCTGCGCGATATGGTGTCTGATATAAGTGTCGAGACAGCCGCCTCTGACGTCGCGCGCGACTGTCCGGCGCACACACCGGCCGCGCCGACTGGCAGCTGTCGAGCAGCTGGCCAGCAGCTGCACCGCCGGCAGCTGGCCACGGTCGAAAGCAGCCGGCCTGCTGGCGTGAGCAGCGTTTCGACGACGACCGTTTTGTCGACGAAAAGCGTTTTCGTTTGTCAGCACACGGCTCGTTTGTCTCAGTCGGCAGAACACGACTCGTTCGTCTCGGTCGTCAGTGCACGACTCGTCTCCTCGGCCATGGCACCGCGACCTCACACCGACCGCCTCACTGTCCGCCTGTCTCGGTCATCAGTGCACGACTCGTCTCCTCGGCCGTGGTACCGCCACCTCACGCCGGCCACCTCACAGTCAGCCACGGCACAAACTGAAACGTGAATCTCGCATTTCCTATAACGGCAATCCATTAGCGGAAACAGCACCCCGAACAACCGACCAAACTCGTCAATCTGATTCTCAAACCTTCACTTGTGAGGGATTTGGGCGATGATTAAATATCAAATTAACCACCGAACTTTGTACACATTAGTTCCCACCATCAAGCAATTTTTCGACGAAAATATGCTGAAGATATTGCATAACTTATGTTTTCCTAACCTAGCATTGCGCATTGCCCGACGGGCATTGGCTACTATCCAAGCTTCTCAACGCTAACACGCATCTCGGCTCCCAGCATTTCGGAGAAACTAAGCTGGCAGGAGGGGTGGGATGCGTCAGGGGTGGATACAGGGCGGGGGCACCCAAAGGAGCCTCTCTGAGAGGAAAAGGCGGTCTCCAAGTATCTTGTCTTGTATCTTGTCGATCGTCAATTTTTTTTCAGCCGACGGCACCCCTCCAGTGACTTCCACAGTAGTGACCTTCCGAGGAAATTGCGCGCTTCCAGACGAGCCCCCCACCCCACCCCAAGACAATTCCTGGATCCGCCCCAGGGGTGAGTTGGCAGGGCGTGTTTGTAGAATGACAGGCAGCCACCGGTAGCAGAACGGGGTGTGTCCTTAACTTGAATCATGATGACGTCGTCCAAGAACAAGTTGCAAAATACCAGATCGCTGCCATTTAATACTAGCTCGTTACCATTTAATACCAGCCGCTACTATTTCCGGTCCAGCACGCAAAATACCAGCCCGCCACTATTTCCGTTCCAGCAACAAGTTGCAATACACCAGCCAGCTACTATTTAATACCAGCCCACTACTATTTCTGGTCCGGCAATAAGTCGCAAAATACCAGCCAGCTACTATTTCCACGACTGATATTATTCTCATCGACAACACCGGTTCTGCGATAAAACTCCTGGCAGCAACATTGCCATGGCAGATGAACTATGCAATAAAACACGAAGTAATGAAAACAGAAGCTGATGCAATACTAGACACACTCGCGAGACATCCGAGAGCAAATACCAACGATAAATGCCTTGACAATCCTTTGACATTCACGCTTCAGGGCGGAACGACAAATCTGATCACTTAGCACCAATAACTGGCAGCTAAGTGATGAACGCCCATCGCTTAGCTCCTTCAATTAAACACTACCGCACAGTCTTGTCGACGCCCCGGAGGCGTCATATGACGGAGCCCTACATGTGACGACACATCGTAGGAAACTAGTGATGGACACATCAGCGGAAACTTAACCGCACATACGAAAACAGATGTGTGTGTATATATATATATATATATATATATATATATATATATATATATATATATATATATATATATACATATGTATATATATACATCCATATGCATACATATTATGTCCCCTCCGCCGATCGACTCAGAGCAGAATCACCAGCGTCTGGTATTCGTCTGCTCCCCATCACAATTTCAAACCCGACGGCACTACGGATGGCGATTTAGCAGCATCGACGACGTGAATTCCGCCAATGACTAATCGACCCTCCCCAAAGCTATGCCAAACAAACGGCGGCCCAGACCGGCCGGGCGCCTGCCAGAGCCCGCACCGTCGGGCACCTCTGCCCCACCCGGCCTGCTGCTCCAGATACGCCGGCTGCGGCGACCCTGGCCGACCTTGAGTGTGGCGCTGGCACGAGCCGCACGTCAAACACCGCCACACACCGACCACGGGCTCACACACAGCCAAATCAACGGCACTCCGAAGACGAGTCAATAGCGGGATCATCGGAGTCGGCACCGCATCCGACAGTTCCTTATCTCTCTCTCTTTCTCTCTATCTCTCTCTCTATCTCACTCTCTCCGTCTCTCCGTCTCTCTCTCTCTGTATCTCTCTATCTTTATCTCTATCTTTCTCTCTCTCTCTCTCTCTCTCTCTCTCTCTCTCTCTCTCTCTCTCTCTCTCTCTCTCTCTCTCTCTCTCTCTCTCTCTCTCGTTGAACTATATATCTAACTATCTACCTGCATATCATTCGCCTATCAGGCTGTCCGTCCATCCATCCGTCCGTCTGTCAATCCACCAATCCATCGTCGATGCATGTACGGTTAAAGACCAGGTCGTATCGACATTTGGTCAACCTTTTTCTCATGTATCCAATTGTTCTACTTCTAATTAGTTTTTTTTTGTCGGCGATTCCAAATGGAAAAATGAAGGTTCCAATGTTCGACATATATCAGTGTATTCCAGTCCCGTTTGAGCAGATGATAACATCAGTCACTAAGGGATACACGGTTTGCACTTAATCACATGGCTAATATTACAATAAAATGCATTCGACGTCAGAGACGAGAATCATCAGTTTTGTAGCGAACACATTCAAGCACTGCGCAGGAGCAAGAACGGTCCCAAGCTGGAGTTTAGGCTCCTCGAACCCATTGAGACATTCCTCTGCTCTCCGATGGAATAAAATGCGACGCATTTAAGCACCTAATTTTGCAAATCAGACCGAGAACAAAAGCATTAATGGATGCAGGCACAGGCAAGGAAGCAGCCGGGACGCAAGGCCCAGCCCCAATCGCAACAAGGCAGAGCCTGTCGCTGCAGTGGTTGGTTATTGGTTTTACGACACGTCGACCGTTGAGTCATATAGCGTCGCCAATCTCTCACGCCGATTGGTCGCGGGCGAAGAGTAGCGACAGGTGAGACTCGAACCCACAATCTTTCGATTGCGAGACGAGCATCTTACCCCTAGACCACTCGTCCCCGTCGCTGCAGTGAATCCAGGTCACCCACCCAGCTCACACCAACTGGTCGGCCCAGCTAGGTCCGGTTGTAACCCGTGCAACTGGTACTATCTTATCAGGATAGAATCAGGATTCGAAAACGTAAAGCGCGACTTGAGACACTAACATATGTTGAACACTGGAAACTTGATTTCTCAACTGCGAACTACCGAGAGAAGAACTATCAAAACACTTAACAAGGAAAACACTGATGAAATGTCGATATGCCCTAGTCCTTAATCGTACATGGTTGATTATTGGTTTTACGACACGTCGACCGTTGAGTCATGTAGCGTCGCCAATCTCTCACGCCGATTGGTCGCGGGCGAAGAGTAGCGACAGGTGAGACTCGAACCCACAACCTTTCGATTGTGAGACGAGCATCTCACCCCTAGACCACTCGTCCCCTTAATCGTACATGCAAACAAGAGAAAGTGCTGCCAACCCACGATTCAATATAACCTGGATCACCTGATTTCGTGGTGCCAAGCGCTTAATCGCTTAAAGTAAAGCTAAGCTAAAGCGCGTAAAATACTACAGCTTCTTAATGACTCAGAAGCTTTGCTCTTCAGTTTCCGCATTGCAGGACTGATCGCGACAGGCCGTGCCATTCTCTGTCAGCTCAACTACTACGGGGCGATGAGTCGCTCCTCCCTGCCACCGTGACAACCACGGAGTGACGAGTCGCTCCTCCCTGTCACCGTGACAACCACGGAGTGACGAGTCGCTCCCTGCCGCCGTGACAACCACGGAGTGACGAGTCGCTCCCTGCCGCCGTGACAACCACGGAGTGACGAGTCGCTCCCTGCCGCCGTGACAACCACGGAGTGACGAGTCGCTCCCTGCCGCCGTGACAACCACGGAGGCGAGTCGCCCCGCGCGTGCAACCACGAGTGACGAGTCGCGCCGCCGACACAACCACGGGTGACGAGTCGCCGCGCCGTAACCACGGGTGACGAGTCGCTCCCTGCCGCCGTGACAACCACGGAGTGACGAGTCGCCTCCTGCCGCCGAAACAACCACGGAGTGACGAGTCGCTCCCTGCCGCCGTGACAACCACGGAGTGACGAGTCGCTCCCTGCCGCCGTGACAACCACGGAGTGACGAGTCGCTCCCCGCCGCCGACACAACCACGGAGTGACGAGTCGCTCCTGCCGCCGTAACAACCACGGAGTGACGAGTCGCTCCCTGCCGCCGACACAACCACGGAGTGACTGAGTCGCTCCCTGCCGCCGACACAACCACGGAGTGACGAATCGCTCCCTGCCGCCATGACAACCACGGAGTGACGAGTCGCTCCCTGCCGCCGACACAACCACGGAGTGACGAGTCGCTCCCTGCCGCCGACACAACCACGGAGTGACGAGTCGCTCCCTGCCGCCGACACAACCACGGAGTGACGAGTCGCTCCCTGCCGCCATGACACCACGGTCCTCCGCTGACAACCACGGAGTGACGAGTCGCTCCCTGCCGCCGACACAACCACGGAGTGACTGAGTCGCTCCCTGCCGCCGACACAACCACGGAGTGACGAATCGCTCCCTGCCGCCATGACAACCACGGAGTGACGAGTCGCTCCCTGCCGTCGACACAACCACGGGATGATAAGTAGCTCGCCTAGCCCAACATCTAAGCCATCAAAGAGATGCTAGGGGAGGGCTTACTGAGGAACAGCGAGGTAACGCTAGGCTAAATTCCGATAATCGGGCGAAGCCCGGTGAAGGACTTGGAAGACGAGATGCTCCTGCAATGAACATTGTCCTGCAGCATGACGAGGGACATGCCTTTTGTACTGGAACAGGAAGTGGTGACGAGATGAGCCCCGCGCTGGGGAGGGACAGGAGACGGCACGGGTCCTGCATTGGGGCGAGGCGAGAGACACTCAGGTGGGGTGGAGAGACGAGATGGACCTGCAATACTTCATGCTTTGTACCTCTGCGCAGGTCATCGACCTGTCCAAAAATATCCAGTGTATTTCTCTCAGAACATTGCGATGTGCCCCCCCCCCTCCCATGTCACATGCGACCCCTCCCCATATCAGAACATTACAAGGTGTCCCCACCCATGATATTGGCATGTGTCACCCACCGACAAAGGTCATCGAACCGGTCAGTCTGTTGTCCGTTACCGGGGAAACACGATGCCTCAGTCTCTGTCGCCATGCCAACCAGCCAGCTGACCGCTGGCGGCCACGTTGGCATGAGTGTGTCCAAATCGGAGGGAGTTGAGTGGAAAACAACGCTTAGAGTGGAAGTGGTTATATCCCAAGGCAAGCATTGTGTCTTTTCTATATATCTTTCATCAACCAATGCCAGCTGTATCCTAGAGACTTATGATATACCAGATACAGTTACAATTCATTCTACTGAGCCCCAGATTCGTGCACGACCGCGTAACGCTACGCAGAAGTCACTTGTTATATACAGTCGGAAAATCTGTACATGTGTAACTTGACGTTATTTTCATCTTCGATAGCAAAATTGAAAACTGTATATTTACATCGGACGCCCACCGAAAGTATCTGAACTCACTGAGTCAGTAACTCCTCCTCCCTGTTACAGCTGGCGCGCTAGACTGCTATAGCTGCGGAGGTCTCAACTGGGACAAGATGGGCGGCTCGTGCGAAGAGTTCCGAGAGGCGCTCTCCTGGTCCCTGTTCTGGGTCACCTGCCCCGACCAACAGTTCTGCGTCAAAATGACGTCGTTATATCCCGGAGAGCAGCGCCGTGAGTAGCGAACCATGCGGTGCGTCGCCAGGGTCGACGGTAAGTGCTGGCGGCCAGCTGAACGCCATGCTGACGTCAGAGGCAGTGCTGGCCAGCTATTCGCGGGAGCGGGCGCCAGCAGCCTGCGCCACTGACGAGCCAAATGACGACACTCGGCATCGGGACCCCGGGCGGTTAGGCCCGGGACATGCCAGCAGGGCCGCAGGGCAGACCAGTAGCGTAACGTCACACGGTGTGGCAGTCTCAGAGCCAGAGGTTCACGGTCCAGTCTCAGCCAGGGTGGGGCGAGGGTGACACAGCGTCCGGGACGAGACGTCTACCATCGAGCTACAGTGAGGGCGGGGCGGGGGTCACACAGCGCCAGAGACAGGCAGTCCGCAGCCCAGCTAGAGTCAGGGCGGGGCGGGGTCGTAGAGCGTCAGGGGCGGGGTCGTAGAGCGTCAGAGACGGGGTGGTCCCATGCCCAACTCTAGCGAGGTTGTGACGGGGGTCACACAGCGCCAGAGACGAGGTGGTCTACTGCCCAGCTACAGGCAGGACGGGCTGTAGCTGATAATTGAAGCTCTATCCAGATCCATCCCTCTCAGCGATAGTCAGGTCAGCACATTGATACAGCGCTATCAGTGTGTCTCCGACTCAAAACCTCTCTACTTCATGGCGCCAGTGCACTATGAGTGGCTGAGACGTAACGGGCGTCAACGTCAAACATAAATGTGGGAACAAAGACAGGATGAGGAAAAGCGCAAGGAACATGGGCCTCCCAGCTTCGGAGAACTGACTGCCAGTCCTCGAACGGCACATGCAAAACGGCTAATGCCGTGTTAACATGTACTCCGTACTCCGACATGTACTCCGACTCCGCACTCTGACGCAGTTCGTTCAACATGCGGGATACAGCCACGGGCCCATACCGGTGTTGGGAGCACCGCCTCGCCCGACGTGCATGGGATAGCCTCTGGCCTTGTCAACCTTTAGTCCCAAAACGGGCCACGGCTCTCGTCGGGTGGAGCCATTACACTGTTGGTCGCGCATAGCCGATGTGTGAATAATGTAGCTGCTGTGTCACGAACAGTACCTCCAGCCGAGTACGGCCCGGTCCAGGCAACGCCCCACTTTATCGACATCCCATCCAATGTTCATGTGTCACGAACAGTACCTCCAGCCGAGTACGGCCCGGTCCAGGCGACGCCCCACTTTATCGACATCCCATCCAATGTTCATGTGTCACGAACAGTACCTCCAGCCGAGTACATCCCGGTCCAGGCAACGCCCCACTTTATCGACATCCCATCCAATGTTCATGTGTCACGAACAGTACCTCCAGCCGAGTGCGGCCCGGTCCAGGCAACGCCCCACTTTATCGACATCCCATCCAATGTTCATGTGTCACGAACAGTACCTCCAGCCGAGTACGGCCCGGTCCAGGCAACGCCCCACTTTATCGACATCCCATCCAATGTTTGTGTCACGAACAGTACCTCCAGCCGAGTACGGCCCGGTCCAGGCAACGCCCCACTTTATCGACATCCCATCCAATGTTCATGTGTCACGAACAGTACCTCCACCCGAGTACGGCCAGGTCCAGGCGACGCCCCACTTCACCGACATCCCAACCAATGCCTAACACGGGGTATAACGCCACACCTGCCGCTCCGTGCACTACTTCTGTTGCACGGTGAGGTCTGCTGACCTCTAGCCTCTGACCGGTGACCAGGGTGTCGGCAGGCGAGTTCCGCGGCTGTGCCGACCGCGAGTCGTCGTTCGGGCTGCGCCACGCCCTGGCCCCTGACCTGTGACCTCTAGCCTCTGACCTGGGTGTCGGCAGGCGAGTTCCGCGGCTGTGCCGACCGCGAGTCGTCGTTCGGGCTGCGCCACGCCCTGGCCCCTGACCTGTGACCTCTAGCCTTTGACCTGGGTGTCGGCAGGCGAGTTCCGCGGCTGTGCCGACCGCGAGTCGTCGTTCGGGCTGCGCCACGCCCTGGCCCCTGACCTGTGACCTCTAGCCTCTGACCTGGGTGTCGGCAGGCAGTTCCGCGGCTGTGCCGACCGCGAGTCGTCGTTCGGGCTGCGCCACGCCCTGCCCCCTGACCTCTGACCCGACTTCTGACCTCTAGTCTCTGACCGGTGACCTGGGTGTCGGTAGGCGAGTTCCGCGGCTGTGCCGACCGCGAGTCGCCGTTCGGGCTGCGCCACGCCCTGGCCCCTGACCTGTGACCTCTAGCCTCTGACCTGGGTGTCGGCAGGCAGTTCCGCGGCTGTGCCGACCGCGAGTCGTCGTTCGGGCTGCGCCACGCCCTGACCCCTGACCTCCGACCCGACTTCTGACCTCTAGTCTCTGACCGGTGACCTGGGTGTCGGCAGGCGAGTTTCGCGGCTGTGCCGACCGCGAGTCGTCGTTCGGGCTGCGCCACGCCCTGGCCTGTCGGCGGGCCAACATCTCGGACAGCTACACAGAGTTCTGTTTCTGCGACACGCGGTTCTGCAACGCGGCGGTGGCGCCGGCCGGTGTCGCCCGCTGGCTGCTGGCGGCAGCCGGCGCCGCCATCTTGGCCGCCCGGTGACACCGACTGCCGGCCGGCTGGTCTCCATCACCGCTGTACCAGCGCCGGCCCATCTCTGCACCAGTATCGCCACATCACCATGCCGTGCTGCACCGCCCTCGTCACGCGGCGGGTCAGCTGATGGCCTCGTGTCACGTGTCCGGCCACCTGATGACCTGACGTGACATGTCATGCTGGATTCATATAGGGCGTCGGATACTAATCTACAGGCGAAGATCGTGAAGAGAAAATCGTGAAGCGAGGACCGTGAACCGAGGAACACAAAGTGAGAGCTGCAAAGTGAGAACTGCAAAGTGAGAACTACAAAGCGAGGACCGCAAAGTGAGGAGCGCAAAGCGAAGATCGTAGAGCGATGACCGTAAAGTGAGGACCGCAACGTGAGGACCGTGAAGTGAGAATCGCGAATTTAATACCGTGAAGCGAGTGCCGGGAGGCGATGACCATGACGTGAGGATCGTGAGGTACGATCAATCCAGATTTAAATTGTCCAGGATTGATTCGATCACACACAAATGCATAGTCGTAATGACGTCGAATGGTTTGCAGATTGGCTTGCAATGCTTACGGCTTGCGCAATGCAGCCAGAACTGCATCAGGATCTGCCATCAAATCCCGGGGACGAACACATACCCTGCATTGGTAAGCATTACTCAAACTTGCCATATCAAGTGATGCCATGTTCGTGTCGGGTCTAAATAAATTGTGATCAGCATCCGACGGCTCCACAGCGTATTGCAGAATTCAATCAGACGCAAACTACTGCGACTACGGGCGTATGGCCACAGACGTGTTGAAACGATCTGAGCCAATCACAGCAACATTGACGTCCGACGTTCTGGGGAAAAATGTTGGCAACAAGAGGCGTCCAAAGCGGCAGCTACTTCGAACCATTCTACGGCCCTTGCAGTCGAGGAACTCTACCGGTATCTCCTGCACTTTTCCTACCAGGCAGGGATAATTTTTCGTAAGCGGTTGGTGCCTGACGCACGCTGCCCTGTGCTACAGCATCGATCATCAGCGCCGCCGCCGGGCGCACATGAAATGAATGTATTCCACAATAACAGGAATCAGCTTTTGTTTTCCCAGCCTTTCCCGTACCTAGTGTTCTCCGGACCAGCTCAAATGATAACATGAAAATCAATTCGCCGAGAACTGTCTTAATCTGCCGACGCCACCCTTCGAAGTACTAGAAACTCCAGTTGTCAATCGGACAACTTGAGGAGTGGAAAGTCACGTTCATAGGAGAGTTCAATTGTTATTACATGTGGGCAAATTATAAAATTAATTTGATCGTTACCTCAAAACAACGAATCAATGTGTGATCCCTCCGTACAATTTGGTCAGCTTTGTGCAGGCGTGAAACTTGGTTCAAGAAATTATCGGTGCCCTAATACATCCGGTAAGCCTTCCTCCCCCCCCCCAAACAAAAAAAACTGGGATTTTGGCCACTTCACTTCCAGTCTTCGAAAATTTCATATTCTCTTTTTTAAGTGTATACAATCCGACCTAGGGAAGTGACAACTAGAACACTTCGCGATATTTGACCCCCTTTACTTGAAATAAGATGGAAGTCTGTTCATTTGAAAAGAACAGGATCGCAAGTAAAGTTGCAACACCAGTAGTGATGAGATTAAATAAACTGTTCTTCGCGAGGGATATTTATGCATATGGAATGAAATGTCTATTTCAACTTAGGGCACTACTCTGGCAGGGATTAGCCAGAACATCTTACAATAACTACATGAAACCATTTTTATAAAATAAAGACGAATAAAACCGCAGGATCTCATGATATATACGCTAGTATCTTAGTTGAGTGTGCGCAATTTTTAGCAGTTCCTCTACGTATAATTTTCAGCCGGTCGTCTGAGTGTTCCGAAGTACCTGAAAATTGGCGTAGTACAAATGTAGTGCCGATTTTTCAAAAACAGCAATTGAAATTCTGTGGTAAACTGCAGAACAGTTAGTTTAACCTCACGAGCTGGTAGTGTGATAAAAACTTGTCAATGAAAATGTTCACTCATCGTGATCAGCATAACCTCTCATGGGATACTCAACAGGGATTTTGATTTGGGATATCTTGCTTAACTGACCTGGAATTAATGAAGTGCGTAAGTAGGGAGGTTGACAATGGAAGCGGAATATACGTAGTTTACTTAGACTTCATCAAAATGTTTGATAAAGGTCCATGCAAGCGTCCAATTCACCTACTAGAGCAGCACGGAATTGATGGGTAACTTCAAGGCTGCAATGAAGCATGGTCAAGGGAATTTAAAAAGTAGTATTAAATGAATGCAAATCTGAATGGAAAGATGCTCTAAGTGGAGTACCACAGGGCTCAGTTCTAGATCCACTTCTCTTCATCATCCTTGTGAAAAACACTGAGGTATGGCTGATGAACAGAGCACATAAATTTAGCGGTCCTGGTCAGCGTCCTGATTCTACGTCCTGGTCAAACCTGAGACCTGGTCAGGTTTGACCAGGTCAGGTCAGGTCCCGAGACCTGATTCGGGATCATCGCACCGGACACGTCCTGACCAGACCCAACATAATCTAGCTTTAACAGCCAAGCCTGGTTGGTTGGTTATTGGTTTTACGACACGTCGACCGTTGAGTCATGTAGCGTCGCCAATCTCTCACGCCGATTGGTCGCGGGCGAAGAGTAGCGACCGGTGAGACTCGAACCCATAACCTTTCGATCGTGAGACGAGCATCTTACCCCTAGACCACTCGTCCTCAACAGCCAAGCCTGACCACAGGCGAGCTGACATGAACATATCTGACTGCGTTTGACCAGGCCTCAGCCGACCCCGACCCCGCCCGGCCGCCAGTGGAATTGCCGATTGACTCGAGATGAACAAGGAAGGTCGTCACATTGGCTTGCGTGCCGTGGTCTCCGTGCCAACTCCGTGCAACTCGGTGCCAATGAGCTCGAGTTTGGGCAGCACTTTGTGACGTTTAGTGGTGTCACTAGCGGGCCAAACGGCACCGAACCCATGGGCCGCTGGCTGCTCCGCTGACCCATTCAGCACCGGCACACCGGTCAACTGCACACACACCCTGTAATGTCCGGGGAGCATTGCCTGCAGTTATCGCCCAATTGAAGGGCAACTAAACGCTGCTGTACCAACAGTCGATGGTGATTCACATCGAAACACTAATTAACATCACAGCAATGAAAATATACTAGAGGGGTAAAACAGTTAAATGAAGCATAGAATCCCAATGAATAAAACCGTACGTAAAGCTAAGAACATCGACATAACAAACATAGCGTCATGATGACGGAAAACGCTAGCTGAAGAGCAATTAAATCGACACTTCATAAGCATGGCAGTAAACAGACAGTACTCATTGCAGTGTTTATTTTCACTGTTTAAATGACAACACATTTGACGGCCTGAAGTGGACGGCCTGAGCCTGTCGGTATCTGTCTACATGCACTGGCCATGCAGTGGCGGATCTAATGAATTGCGCAAATAGCATGCAACTGTGATCCAATGTGGCTTCGCATAAGTTCTTCCGCCTCTTTGCCACTGGCGAACTGTGCGATTGAATCACCTCCAGATTGGCGCTAGCACAAGCAACATCCTATCCACCCTGTTTCTTATATCCGCACTTCTGTAGGTCGTTTATCAGTAACGGACATTCTGACACGGTTCATGACGTTTGACCTGGCAACGTCAGTCCTATTATGTAACGTCACAACTTGCGATAGTCGAAAGTAGAGTTTAATTCGAGAATACAAAATAAGGTGATAATCACGCATCATTTTAACCGTCAGACATCTCGGGAATCCATGAGCCCATGGATTTCAAGCGAATTCCGTGAATCCGATATGGGTTGCATGGAGGCAATAGGCTTAAAATAGTTTGCTTCCAATTTTCTTGGACGTTTCTACGGCCTTGTGTGTAAGACACTCCCGGCTCCCCATTGTTGACCGGACATTACGAAGATGCATATCCAGGCGCCATCTTGGGGTCACTGAACGGATGTCCCCCACCCGGCGCCCACCCGCATGTCGAGACCTGTCACACGGGCTGCATAGCAGCTGTTTGTGTAGATGACGTCCGCAATTACTTGTACGTAAATTTGAACAATCGCCAATGTTGAAACAAGCGCACAAGATACCTCCTGGCTGAGCCGAAACATCAGCTGAAGAAGGCTGAGCAGACTGGTCTGATGTGCTTCCATGGTCGTGGAATACACGCAAGTCAGAAATGCCGTTGATTTGCAATGCGTTCAGTGCGCTGCAATATGTTCACTTGACGGACCCCGCCTGACAGGGGGGGGGGCAAGGGGAGGGGCTCGAGAGACGCACCTTCGGGGTTTTCCGGGAGAGCGGCCAAAATGAGCGGATGCAGAGACAAGAGACTTCCAATACTTTCTTCTACATCTTCTTCACACACCTTGTACAAAGTTCAGATCAAGATAGTCAAAGGTCATTGATCTGTACCATCAATGACCTTTCATCAATGATCAAAGAGCGTCAAATCAGGGTAAAAAGAGCAAAGAGGATAATGTTCAAAATATCCAGTGCCGCCATTCGGAATAGTTACATATCAACACTAAACTGATATCATGTTGTTCTTTCATCAAGGCGACTTCATTATCACGAAAGGGTAGTTAAGGTCAAGGCTAATGACCTAAGGTTATGCCAATTTTCAGGGCTCGTTATGGTAATGCGTGAGTGATTCTCACCGGACCTGACAGACCCCGTTCTGACACATTATTTACTATGTTCAATATAAATAAAGTATGTTCTCAGCACTTGAGACACAATTCGCCGTTCAACCTGCCGCTCGATGGCAGTACACAAATTTAAAGATGACGGCTCTGTGACAGATAAACAATACGCGTACCGTATTGCATTGAGCTTGCTTCAGAGCAACACAGATGAATTATACCATACCGAAAGTATCCATTGTGCAAATCTCAGAATAAATCGGCGATAAAAAGCGTTGTGCCATTGAGGACGAAGCTGTACTAGATGCAGGACACACTATTTCTGGTGGTATAATTGGGAAAGAACCAGGCAAGGTTATGGTGGGGGAACTGCATACAATCCAGCCACCTATGCGAAAAGCCCCGTGAGCTGCATGCTGTGGTGGAGTGTGGGAGATTCTGGGTTCAGTGCTTATGCAAGGCTGGCCTCTCAGAAAGCTGCAAGCATTGCATTGCTCTGCTACTATACCTAAACAGGTTAGGAAAGTGAAGGGTTGAGTGATTGTTATGATTGGCAGAACTGCGTACAGATATAATATGGAAATGACAAATTAGCATTAGCGGGGCATAAAACCAGTAGGTTCTGACCCCTGATGACATCAGAATTTCCATATATGCCTCGCATCATCATGCAAATGTGCCTTGTGGAATTATTGATGTTGCGAATATCTGATTCAACCACATTGCTTTCATGGATCTGTTTACTCCGAATGCAGTCATTCAATTATTGGTGTTAAATTAATGACACCAAACATACAGGAGCCTGTCAATTGAAATCACCCAATTCAATGCAACAGTCCAGCTGTTCTCTGAAATATGTTGCCAATGAAGTTTAGTTTGGATACAACATAAATCCATCCCATGTTTTACCACCATAAAGCAAAGGAGATTTGACTACGTTTGGTTACTTCTATTTTAATTTTCACATGTTTACAAATGTTTGCGAATTGTTTGAAAATAATTCAATTAAATTTGTATCCAAAATGTTAGGCTGGTATAAGTTTTAGAAAGGTAAATTTGTGCTTTAGGGCGTTTGATACATTTTTGGACATTCTTCTTCCAATGGAATGTTTTTGGATGTAGTCCATGATGTGACCACCCATTCCCTGTGCCAATGCTTACTTTCAGTTTCCAGGCAAAATAATACGAAACAAAACTTTGAATTAGGTAACTAGAAAAAAAAATAACGAAAATAATAAAGATGCAATGCAATCTAACCTAACCTAGCCTAGCTTAACCTCCCATATAAGGGACAATAGAATGAAACAAAATGGAAAAAATACTAAACCTTTTTCACAATTTTTCAAATTAAAAACCAAACAACCTGGCCAATTTTTTTTAAAAAAAAATTGATTTTTATTTCAATAAAAAACGGAATTTTTCCAAACTAAGAAACCTGACCTAGCCTAACCTAACCAACACTAACCCCTTTGTCTGCTTCATGGAGGTAAATGTGTCGAAATCTTGTCTTGTTAATACCATGAAGTACAATAATACCTTTAAAAAGTCATCATGCCTTTTCTTCGGAGTATATTCTCCCACCGCATCTTTTAAATATATCATTTCTTTAACCAACTGAAAAGTATGCATTTGAACCAGAAATGCGTGGCCACATCATCTTCTGTATCTTCTGTATTCTGTATCTTCATCATGTTCACATCATCTTCTGCCACACAAGTATCTGAAATATTTGGTCACATTTCTCTCTTCCCTTAAAAGGAGTTTGATAGTGCATACAAATTTTGATGGTGGATACCAGTGTTGTGTGACCACTAGGTCAATCAAAATATTGATGTTGCATGGCATTGACTCTTTTGGTTGGTGTGGTGCTAGCAATACCAGAAGTGCATGAGCCTCCAGCCCCACCATCATGGGTTATATTATAGATGTTAGTTAGTTATTTGGGCTTTCGGGCGCTTCGACTGCTATATTATATATGTACTTTTTCAAGTGCATCACAGGTGTTCCTCTGCAGAGCAGCTCCAGCACTGGGCTGTCTGATCAAAACCTACCTTCCAGCCAATCTGTACTACTGCAATCATACCTACTGCAAATCATGGAAGACAGTTTCTGAAAATATCCCAGATTGGGTTGGGTGCCCCAGCCAGATAGATTCAAGTTTTTTTTTATTCAATAGTGCAATATAAATTTGAATGATTTTGCACTCCCTTGTTCTTGTGCTGCACATGTTGTGTAGGTAGTTCCTAATCACAACACTGTATTAACAAAAACATGCAGCCAAGTTGCATGTGCATTCACTGGTGGTATATTGTGATGATTGTATTAATATTTACCCTGCGTTTTGAACTGAATTTCACCCCTACGTGGATTTACACTGGTAATTCTCCACTGGGAACTTAGGCAGAAAAGTATGGGAATCTGGATGAGATATCAGTGATGCAGAGTAGCCAGGTACTTGTGCAAATTGTAGTGGAATGAAGCATCAGTCAGTAGGGTGCAAATATATTTCCAGCATGTCACTCTGGCTTGTTCGCATTCTTGTTTCCAAATTGTTTCGGTAGCGCGCCAGATTTGTCACACTTTTATCTGACACACAGTAGTTCAACGTCTCCGCCGATAGGTGGCAACTCTTTTGCCTTGAATGGTCCATACCGAAAGAAAACAAGCTATGGATATTGGATAATGTTACAACCTTTATAAATTTATGTCATGGTCCGCATATTGACTTATTACGATCTCTGGTGAACATGCAAATTTAAGACAATGTTTGCAAACATGCAAACATTGTCGGTGAACACGCAAATGTAAGATATGTTTCGGGTTCCACGCCATGAGGGCTTTCCAATGGTGCTTGGCATTTTATCCTACCTAGTCTACGTAGTTAGGAGAGCTGAAGAGCCCCTCACCGTCCCCGGCGAAGATGTATTCCACGGCTGGCCCGGCAAGAGTTAATCAGATCGCTCGGTTAGCAAGTGTGGATCGATTGCACGAACAACCAGAAGCGATTTAGAACTAGGGCAATATGTGTTGTACAGCTGAGATCTGAGGTCCAATGTTAACTTTGAGGACCTACTAGCTTCTGCAATAACGTAAATAAAACACCCCCATATACTGTTAACTAGTACTATTTAACCTTGCAGTGGAAAAAGAAATACAGACATCTTTTGAAGAAAAAAAACGTATTTTTTAAAAAGAAAGAGTGCTTGCCGAGGCTTTTATCCAAACTTGCGCCTGAACATGCAATTAATTGGAACTGGTCGCTTTTCATTCGCACCAGGCTTGCAAAAATTGGCTGCTCCCGGGTCTTGGTATACATAATATTATCCTCTCCAGAATATTATCCTCTCATTTGTCTTAGTTTGGAAGTTGAATAACAATGTTGGGCTATGAATTAGTCCGTGACAAAGTGCTCAATACTCACTGGAAAGTGCAAACTGAGATGTTGATGATACAAGTTAGACGGAAAATATATTCTCCGTGTTCTATTACCTCAAACTCTTGTTCTCTACCTGCATGACTAAGTGCAAATCTAACTGTGCGACGCGCTGATACGATATATTTTTACAACGGTTGTTCTTCAAATCAGCTGCTAGGTTGAGCTGCTGAAACAAGGTACGTGCTCCAACGGCACTGACGTGCAGCAGTTGCACAGAGGTTCTCAACAGATGACCACCTGAGCTGGGCACTTACGTGTGAGTCGATCTTGTCGTTCTTCAGGTTCACCAGCTTGGTCTTGTAGATGAAGCCGGCGGCCAGGCCGCGCTCCTGGGCGTGCTTGTTGATGATCATGGCGTCCTCCATGTCGTAGCCCTGCCGAGACAGCACATACACACCGTCAGCAGGTGTGGAGAATGTGCACCCCATGTACACCCCATCCCTTCCGAGACACACTGCTCACCATCTATTTATTGGTGGTACAGAGGCACTGGGCGGCGTACTCTCAATACCAGGAGTTCACTGCCATACCTTGGGGTTCCCTTTACCTCAGGCCCGTGAGGCAATCGAAAGGTTGTGGGTTCGAGTCTCACCTGTCGCTACTCTTCGCCCGCGACCAATCGGCGTGAGAGATTGGCGACGCTATATGACTCAACGGTCGACGTGTCGTAAAAACCAATAACCAATAACCAACCAGGCCCGTGAGGATCGCTCTTCTGCATTGAATCCGAAAACCCATCTTGTGCATACAGCGCCCATCTTGTGTGCTGCACGTATTTACAATTGACAATATTTCGGAAAAATCATCCCTGATGACCCAGCAAAGGTGTGGTCTTAGGAAAGTACGCTGAACCATCGGAGCAGGCTGCTCAAAGTGCAGGCTCCAGATCCTAGCGGCACCTTTGACATATGTCCGCAGGGGCCAAATCCGATTTCCTGCAAACATAAATTGAAGAACAAAAAGTGCGACAAGGTTGAGGACGGGGAATGACAGCTCTGTATCAGAGCATTGACAGCAAATTACCTTCGAGGTTTAAATTCTGTAGCTGATGTAGAACTTCCCAATTAGATCAAGCTGAACACCATGAGGGCTGTTTCGCAGGTACAGTGTGCACTGACCTCGCATAGTCACTCAAGAAAATATTTATACTTAATGCAAGCAAGACATATTAGGAAATGGAACTAGTAACTTAACATAATAAGTAACTAACTTAATAGTAAACTCGACAGAAATACGCCAAGACTCGTCCACGATATTTTATCGCAGGAACATGTGGCGGAAGCTACCTAAAATCATCGGATTTTGCACGATAGTTCCGCAATTAGGGAAATAACCCACCCGTCCCCATACGCTTGTCTTACCACCACAAGCACACAATTCACCGCGGTGGCAGTGTCCCACGGTGAACATGCCATAAGTAGCCGCCTAGTGAAGTGACAAAACAATCTGTCCAGAATTGGTTCATGTAGAATACAGTTAGTTAGAAGCATCGCAACTGAGCCATCGAGTCTGCGGGTCACTTTAACAAGCTAGTGCAGTGGCGGATCCAGAGGGTCGTGTGGTCATGCTCCCCCTTCCCTCGCGTCGAAGTGGCTCAAGCTGGCTGTTGAACACGCTGTGTTTTGGCATAGGCCGTGACGAAGGCCGTGACGAAGCACAACATAAATGGGGCGCTTCAGGGGGCCTCCGGACTACCGGCAAGGGCCCCGGGCAGTCGTGAAGGATGCCCGGCCCGACGAAGGGGCCAGGGGTGATACAAGTGGGCCCAGGACTGATGGAGAGGGCCCAAGGCCGATGAAGAGGTAACCCCCAGTCAGCGGAGCAGTGTTGGAAATATGGTCCTTTTTTGGAACTTTTGTCATCCAAAGAATTATACACTCCCAAAAAAAATCCACTCCTTACATTACATGATATATCGTGAAGAGCCTTGCTTAAACAGCAATCTCAACCAGCTGTCGTAATCCAATAGTATTATTGGATTGTGATGAAGCAGAGGATGCAGCATGCTCCAAGGGCCTATAACATATGGTAATAAGTGGCTGACAATGAAAAACCCTTCTAGTTTTGGTGCTCTTCATCTTGTCTAGCCATGTTATGTCCTTGCCACAGCAACTTGGCAACATCATTGAAGATAATGCACATTTGTTATTTCAGGTGACCATGAGAGCTGCAGCAACATTCCAAGAGGATGCAGAAGTGGAACAGAAAATTAGATGCAAGCAAGACTAGACGAGTGCCAGCTTGCTAGCATGTGCAACAGATGACAGCAGATGCTTAAGGATCACTCTGCAATCTGTATACAACATTAATACCAATGTATTTGTTCCATGAAATGGTGCAGGTGGTATGCAATTGTCTGAAACATGTGAATTAATAAACAGCCATTCCTTCATGTGTACATTGTTCATTTGTGAAAATGCTGGAATCAGTAGTGTTCAGAAGAATGCAAGGCTAGACAGAACTAGATAACTAGAGAAGTCCCTACACAACTTGCAAATCACAAAAGCAATCACATCCTCAAAATATTTGTGGACATATATTATGATTTGTCATGGCATAGGAATGTTCAGGAAGCTGCAGGGAAAAAAAAAGCCAAATAATGGAGTTTATTGGGGTATGAGGTGGGGTGCACTTCACAATTTCCTGAAACATTTAGTTAGAGCACAACAATGCTTGTGAGTTACTGTATCCGTGCACTGAAGGGGACCAATCCCTTATTCCTGAAAATATATTGTCTTACAAAAATGAAAGCTTTATTTCCAAAACAAAACAAAACAAGCTGAAAGGTTCTTCTATCCAAATCCAACACATTAAGAACACACTTATGAAAATACTCTTTCCAGGTTATGGATGTTCATTTATGAAAATTATTGGGGGGGGGAGAATACCTGAAAGGCAATGGGCAGGGTGAAATAGATTGGGGGCATACTCCATAGAGTCCCATGTTAAAAGTTGAAGTCATTTGAGAAGCAAAGCAAACATTGAGGGTCCCCTGTCCTAGGTTGTGCCACTGCATGCATGGGCACCAACAGAGGGATACAGATGTGCACCCCTGCAAAATATAAGGAATCACAATTTTGCTATGGCTACCCATACTTCTCAACATTAAGCTGGTTATGCATACATTATTCTAGCTAGGTAGGTATATTTCTGATTTGATACTGAAGTTTACACCAACAAGAATAATTAAATTTCAAGAAACCTCAATTGGGCCTCAGTTCCTACGTCGGCCGATACTACACGAGATCAACTAATAGTCTCACTACCTGGTCCCTGAATTATCGGACTATATCCCATCGTACAACTCACGAGGCTTGTCCCAGCCAATAATTTCAATGGCGAAGATATTGATAATAGATACGTAGGTCGTTCCTACCAAGGTTGGCGATGCCTACAACGAGCCTCTTTCGTCTCTTTCAATCCAGTGGGCAACTCGGTGCATACAGGAAAAATTCCTCGCCAAGTGAAAGAAACCTCTATTCTCGGCTCGCCTAATGAAGGGAAACCACCATTCCCAGACTGGCCAGACCCGAACGGCGCTTCTTGGATTCGATGGATTCGCGGCTCTCCAGCTCCCACTCCGGTCGGAGCTTTTTAAACTACGGCCAAGAAAGGCCATAAATAATGCATTCCTTTCTGTTTCCTTGAAGATTGAGATGTTCTACATAACTTGACATGAACAAAACTGATCGTTTTGCATCCTGGACCAGTCCAGAGCAATAAAACAAAAAAGATATCCGATGGATTTTACGCAAGAAAATGACCTAAATGGTACCAAAACGTTCTTCAAATCTGGTTATATTTTACAGTCAAATGGACCACGACATAACCAGAAATTTCAGTGTCCTTCCATTTCATGACCTACATTGTTTAAATACACCACAAACTGGTGGCAATAATAGTGTTTATGCCACTCCGACAACTAATTTCTCCCACTCCGGGAAAATGGAAATTTAGCCGTCATGTTCTTATACGCTGCTAAATGCGGGGTGGTTACGAGCCGCTTACTGGTCTTTCGTCAACTCCGGCTGACTGTACGGAGGCTGCTGATTGGCTTAATGGTTTGAACTCAGCCAATGGGATGAAATCTTTGTTGACAAGGGTAAAAGAGCAGCTTGTCTCGATTGCATTATTTTTGTGACAATGTAACACAAGTCGCAGCCAGCCCTGATGAAGGTTAAGGCCAGCCGGCCTTGGGCCAGCCCAAGGCCTATCGAGTCAGCCAAGGCAACAGCCAAGGTACGAAGCCGGGGAGGAGGCTATTGTTATTTTTTCTGTTTTCGTTCTCCTCAGGTGTGCGCCTCGGGGAAAAGAGTAGGTGCTGTGGGAATAGTAACTGGTAGGTGCTGCTTTATTATCTTCTGTGACTCCTATTGTCTGGCATACCCCTTGTAGGAATTCTGTTTGTTTTCTGCCGATTCTATTGCGGCGAATATGGTTAATTGCTATTAATGCTGGCTTTCGATGGGTAACAGTTGGAGCATGCTAATCACAGGTGTAAATTTGTACACTTTTGTTGTTGCCAATGCGACATAATGATTTCCAAATTTAACATAATGCATGGAATGAATGGATTCAAATTTCCTATTGGAAACATTTTTTTTTCAGTCCTGATACATTATGTTTTTAAATCCAACCATGCCATGGGCATTCTTCATCAGCACAGGGTTCAGGACCAATCATTTTCCATAAGGGATATTGAGGTTTTGTGGTTCCTGATGTGAAAGGCATAATTCTTGTTCATCATCACTTTGTCTCTATTTGTAAATTTGCAGTTTAGGGTAATTTTGGGTTATTTAAATTCCTTTTTCCAATGCCATGTTTAAAAATGTTGTTTACATGGTGTGACCACTCACTTCCACTGTAAATACATACTTTCCAGTTGGCAGGCAAAACAACACCAATAAATGGGCCTGGAGTTGGGTAATATAGTGTAAAAATTAATTTGGGAACTAAAAAATGTGGCATAATCTACCCTAACCTAGCCTATCCTTCAATGCAAAATAACAATTCTCTTGAAAAAGGAAAAATTTCAATCAGTATTTTTATTTAAAAAAATGCAAATTAAAGAACATAACCTGACATAACCTAACCTTGCCTGGTTCATTGTTGAAAAACAAATTCTTGAAATATAAAAAAGCATTGGATATGAAAACTTGTCCAACTTAAGAGTAGAGCCCAACTTATCATAACCTAACGAAGCCTAACCAATTTGTTTGCTTCATGGAGGTAAACTGTGTAAGACGTGTCTTGTGGATACCCTAACTTGAATAATATATTTCTTCATAGTAATATACCTACATACCTGAAGTTGAAATATATTCAAACTCGCATGGAAAATCAATCACGATTAAATGCATCACTTCTTGCCAATGACAGTATATTTAACACTTTTCCAGCACCACAACACATATGACTGCTATGTGAAGTTTGTATTCTCAGTGAATACTATTTTTATGTGATCCAGCATCAGGCGGCATACTTAGGCTGTGTGGGATGAAACACCTGTAATGTATGCTTCTTGAATGGAAAAACAAGACTTTATTTCTTTGTCTCAGTAATTTGTATTCACCCCATGGTTACCAGGCATTATGCACTCCGTAATTGCATGAACTCAAAGATTATACACTCCGAATCCAAGAACGAGAAGTGAAAATCCAACACTGCAGCGGAGTGTTGACGGACAGAAGCCAATGGTCCCAGGGTGGGCCTACGTGACTTCTAGGCCGATGGAGGAGGCCCCGGATCGTTGGAAGGGCCTCGAACTGACGGATAGGGCCCCGGCCAGTAAAGAGGACTCCTGAGCCATCGGACGGGTCTCCTGTATCGATGTTGAAGGACCCTAACCGCCGGATAAGGCCTCGGGCAGTGGAGAGGACCCCGGGCCGTCGGAGGGCCCGAGCCAATTTGAACGGCCCCTGGGCCAACGGCCGAAAAGCCGACAGGCGGGCCTTGACCCAGTGAAAAGACCCCGAGCTACGGAGACGGCCAGGCCGAAGAAGAGGGTTACCGGGCGCGGGGGGGGGGGACGTAAATGGACCGTAGGCTCATGGAGGGGCTTCGGCTGCTAAAATGGCTCACGAGCTGGCAGGAGCCCTCTTGACAGGGGGCTCCCGTTGCGAAATTGATGTTAAAAAGGAAACCCAATTCACTTAAGCGTCAGGATGTCACCCAGCCACACTATATAAGGTCCCATAAGGCCGTGTGCGTCAAATGTGCCACATCGCTCAATAGCATTATATTAGAAGGCAGCGATTCAAAATAAAATAAAACTAGAAGGCAACGCCCTAGGTTACATACTTTCTGGCCGATTCAATTGTAGCTAGGTTCTTATAAAGTACCCCGATACCGAACAAATGCATAGATAAGCAAACTCTTCCCACTGAGGTAACCAATCAAGGTAATTGATTTCCTAACCGCTACATGACAGCTTGATCTTTGTGGTAATAAAAGCATCACAGTGAGTACATGTGCACAACAATTTTTATGTAGCTTACACAAAGCGTGTAACTTGATTTATAGCACACATCGATAATTTATGATTCAGCTAACGAGCGTAACCTCATAAATGCGCTAAAAACAAAAATTATATTCCGGTAACATTAAGATCAAGAAAAACTGCGATAGTTATTCCTCACAGCACCCTTGCCCTTGTCTTACTAAGTCAGATTACACTATGCATGTAAACAATGGTGCTTCATGAAAATCTATGGCGGTACAGCCACGGACGGAACTTCCGACAAAAGCACTGACGGTGTTGGCTGAGAGCTGGCAATGCTACAATTGGTGATGACAAATAATACGGAGATGCCCATCTTGGTAGTGTGGTAAATCGAAAATCAATTGGGGCGGATGGAGGGTTGGTTCATGGATGGTTGGTAGATCACCAAGCACCGGTGTACCTAGAATATTTGAAACGTGAGGGTCGGGAGATACCCTTCCTTCGATCCTTTGTAATCTGAAATGCAATACAAGCACATTTAGTACCTATATACCAAACAGGGTGCATAATTAAAATGCAATTTTTACATCTAGGCTTACTAACTCGTCTGGAATGTGACGTCATGTGCCGGTCTTGCAGTCTACGTCACAAAATGACGTCACACGCACCGTGTACGAGACGACGGCTACGATGGCGTTGGTTCCTTGGCCGAAGTCGTCCATGTTGATGGCATCGTGGTGTGTGGGTCGAAAGAACGGCGCGTGAGGTGTCTGAGAAAACATGTGCCACTCGCTGTCAACTGCCGCTCAAACAAACAACGACACAGGGAAGAGGCACCCTTCGTGTCTGTCACGCTCCGACATCACGGTCATCATAATCAGTCACACCCCGACATCACGGTCATCAGTATCAGTCATGACCCGACATCACGGTCATCAGTATCAGTCATGACCCGACATCACGGTCATCAGTATCGGTCGCACTCCGACATCACGGTCATCAATGTCGGTCACGCCACGATATCACGGTCATCATTGTCAGTCACACCCGACATCACAGTCATCAGTATCAGTCATGCTCAGACATCACGGTCATCAGTGTCGGTCGCACTCCGACATCACGATCATCAATGTCGGTCACGCCCCGATATCACGGTCATCAGCATCAGTCACGCCCCGATATCACGGTCATCAATGTCGGTCACGCCCCGATATCACGGTCATAAGTGACAGTCACGCCCCGATATCACGGTCATCAGCATCAGTCACGCCCCGACATCACGGTCATCATCATCAGTCACGACCCGATATCACGGTCATAAGTGCCAGTCACGCCCCGATATCACAGTCATCAGCATCAGTCACGCCCCGACATCACGGTCATCAGCATCAGTCACGCCCCGATATCACGGTCACAAGTGCCAGTCACGCCCAGATATCGAAGCCTTATGTTTCTACATGCCCTGGCGCCATATCCCCTACATCAGTTGTGTTTGACGCATAATGTTCCAGCGGCAGTGTGAGTAGTGTGCATGTGACATTCCAGCGGCAGTGTGAGTAGTGTGCACGTGTGACATTCCAGCGGCAGTGTAAGTAGTGTGCGCGTGGGACATTCCAGCGGCAGTGTAAGTAGTGTGCGCGTGGGACATTCCAGCGGCAGTGTGACTAATGCGTTCGCGTGACATTTCAACGGCAGTTAAATTAATGTGTGCGTATAATGGCTCGACGGCGGAGTAAGTAGTGTGTACGGGTGATATTTCAGCCGCAGTGTAATTAATGTGCACGTGTGATTTCTCAGCAGCAGTGCAAGTAGTGTGTATGCGGATTATTGGCTACCGCCGCAGGCGCAGTTGGTTGGTTATTGGTTTTACGACACGTCGACCGTTGAGTCATGTAGCGTCGCCAATCTCTCGCGCCGATTGGTCGCGGGCGAAGAGTAGCGACAGGTGAGACTCGAACCCACAACCTTTCGATTGTGAGACGAGCATCTTACCCCTAGACCACTCGGCCCCTGCCGCAGGCTCAGCGTTTTTCATTAAATAAATTTAGCCAGCATGTTGAGAGGAGTGGCTTTATGGAAGAGGTTCCTATGCGAGGCAGATACTAATGCGTGGTTCCTGAACCCATCACCCGATCCGGAAATTACTGTTCAATGGCATAATTTTGACCCGAAGTTCAACAAGCCGTCAATGCGCCGACACGGCAACCAGGTTTCCTCCCTTATCAGACCAGCTGCCAATTGACCTTTCCAGTCGGGGTCTAAGCGAGCACTTGGAGCGACTCGAACCATGTCTTGAGAGGACATGGGAGGTCAATGCTGGCAGACGCTCTGAACAACTGAGCTACCGGGGCGGTGAGTTACTTACAAACCACTCACAACTATCAGAACGAGAAAGGATAAGCTGATATTACCAGCGTAGTGATACCACTTCCATGCACAGCAAAGAACATCCATAGTTGTGCCAACAGCTTTGATTAATTAAGGCCTCTGGTTGACAGTATCTCATGCATGACAGAAACGTTATCTGGCCGATAATACCACCATCTCTCATCTCTAATGAGTGCCGGTCAGTTAGTTTGGCTCAACGATGAGTCATGTGCACATTAAGCAGCGCTCATTGAAAACCATTGGCACAAAAGCCCCATCCCGTGAATGAAATATCCAACTGAATAAAGACAACACAACTGCTTGGTTGGTATTGCAAGACATGGCAGGAACATCGCCAAAGTTTGGGGATTACTGTCCCATCCGTCACGAAAGGCACCGCGGAATCTTCACCATGACAAGGGAAGAAAACAGACAAACATACCAAGAGGAAAAAAATAAAACAAACCACTGAAAAACAAGGAAACAGGAACGCAGCTGAATGGAACGATACCATAGTGTATTATAAGTAAACAGCTTTACAATGTTTATGAATGTCATTTATTCTACAAAAATCTGGCGTGCAGCCTGCGGGGAAATTACAGTCGGCTGCGATGAATAACTACATCGAAACGAGTCGAAGGACAACGGCGCACAAACGTCCCACGAAGTGTTCTTCCCTGGGGTGCGGGCAAATCACTTCTTCAATCGATTCTCATCACGTAGTGTCCATACAGTCGATGGTTAAGACTTCCGCGAAAAGGGAGGGAAGTGGCACCGCCACCACCACCACCACCAGTTGTTCCGGTCCTGTTCTGGCAGCAACGAACGGACCTCAGCAGCGAAGTGTGAGGAAACAATGATTAGACGAGGGAGAACAACGAAGTTACAAACAGGTAGTGGTGTTTTGTTTCAAAACGACATGTGTCGACAACATGGTCTACTGACTGATGGTACCCACGAGGAGACACGTTGGTACGACAGCACGTGGCGACAACGTTGTCTACTGACTAAGGGTACCCACGAGGAGACAAGTTGGTATGACAGCACGTGGCGACAACATGGTCTACTGACTGAGGGTACCCACGAGGATACAAGTTGGTACGACAGCACGTGGCGACAACGTGGTCTACTGACTAAGGGTACCCACGAGTAGACAAGTTGGTACGACAGTACGCGGCGACAACATGGTCTACTGACAGAGGGTGCCTGCAAGTAGACACATTTATAGGAATTTCTTAACATAGAAGGTAGCCATTGGATAACTATATGCACCCTGAATATATACAAAGAGACATTATCCCGCGTGCATCATCTAGAATACACCGCCACACGGAGTCAGGAGAGTACTTACATGGAACACATGGACCCTCCTGGTGCACACTGGTTGTCATATCGAGAGTGTTGATGCCCACCCGAGGCCGGCGAACCGCTCCTGGAGATCTCCTGGAGTGCCACATGAGGAGGTTAGGGGCTCACCTGAAGTCGGTAGAGTTTGTTCTCGCTAAGGCCTGGCCAGTTGTGCAGCGGCGTTCCCATAGTTTGCTTGCTCATCTGGCACTGGTACATGTTGCGGGGCGACTGGTTGAGGTCTGAGAGTGGCACCAGCAGGCCCAGGTGGGACAGCAGCGAGGTGTCCGACAGCTCCGCGTGGGTGAACGTCTGCCAGACACAGAGTGCCCGAGAGATGCTTATCGCCTGGCTAAACTTAACTTCAGTAGAGATTAACATTACTTGTGCAGACGAGAAGAAAACAAAACTGCAGATCAGACATCTCACGAGGAAAACCCAGAACCAGATGGGGCATCATTGTATTTATCAAATAAACACATGGCTTAGAGTGGCGGAAAAATCACACAAACAAGGACAAATCGTATTTTTGTCCATCCATTCTGACATACATTGTGGGGGCCTACTACACTTGCCGCATGTTTCTCATTGGATCTCAGTCTTCTGTTATTAAGTTATTGCATGCAACATAGTAATTGACGTGAAATGGGCATTCCCATTGCTTGCTAACCGCAATATTCTAACGCACGTATGACCGGATACACCTGTTCACCCTCCTGTGGCAAGAAGCTACATTATTATAAGTTGCGCGTGTCTGTTTCCGGTGCATACAGGGTGCTTCATGACTGTGGTCTTCCTCGATATGTATGAGACCATTTGTGCGAAGGTGTGGATGATTTGCAATTGACTGTCCTGTCATAGGAGAGATGAATTTCGCACGTATACCACCTGCTGTCTAAACCTGCACGTGCACGCTGGTCCCCCTCGGACCAGCGTGCTAGGCCCCCTCTCGGATGCCTCTCGGATGCTATGTGAGCTGCATGTGCGTATGCTCGACTGGTTGGAATTGTGCTCCAGATGTTATCCGCCTTGGCTAGTGCCGAGACCAGTCCCCATCGTATAGACCTGATCACAGAGCCTACATATATCTCCGGGTGGCGATGCTGACCTTTGTAATCCAGACACCTGCCGCCATACCAGCCACGTCACAAAGTGCTGACCCAGTGCCCTTGGAACGACCACGTGATCAGTCCAGTGTCTGCGTCCTCAGGACCGGTGCCCGCAGAATGACGATTTAATCAGAACAGTGTCTGTGTCCTCAGCGCTTTTTGAATCAACTGCATGTTTGTGTGTCAGCTGCCCGCGGCTGTAACTAGCGCACTTGTGTTGCTGATGATGGCACTGCTTTTTTGTGGTGTATTATTCATTTATTAGCTATTTTTTATTAAGGGTATATCGTCTCGTAAAGGACTTGGAAAATAATGGAAATAAAGAAGTAATAAGATTGATGAAAGCCCAACTCAGATATTGTACTGACTGAACTATTGATACTGAAAGATGCATAGGCATCTCACATGAAACAAGCAACACTGGTCACTTATCAAGGATCACATCTCGTCGAACTGATGACGTCATTTTGGAAACATCCGAAATAGCGCGCCAAGACACCAACTCCTTGTACCTAGAGTTAAAAGTGAATGTAAAATTCAGCTTAGCATTCAAATTAGCTTCAGGCTGATTCAAAAGCCGAAAAATGTCATAAGGGATCACGTTAGGTCAATGACTTAGAATGACCTTGGACGTCATTGACCTCGCAAATGCGACAGGTGATCCTACCACTAGCATTGGTCATATCAGAGCAACAAGTGAAATTAGTTGCCCATAGTTTGCGACTTCGGCGAAAGACGGAGTGATATGTTATCTATATGACGGCACAGTTACGTAACCAAACATTTCCTGATTTGTTCATACCATGAGGTCGGTAAAGGACGCCACACCAGGTGCACCACGCAGCGGCGTGTAGCCGCCATAACCTGAGGCATGTCGTGCCTTCCCTCCCGCCCTCCCCTGCACGAGCGTGCGTCGGCTTTACGCCTGCCTGGCGGCCGTAACTGACTGTGCCCACGAGAGTCGAGTCGTCGGCTGGGTCACCACCCCGACTGACCTCGGAAGCAACCTCCGACAGTCGGACGGCCACGTTCAGGTACACCTGCTCCAGGGTGCCGATGTACTCCACCCGCTGGCAGCGCAGGTTCATCACGGGACGCATCATGCGCGCGTCGGTCGAGTACAGGTACAGTGCCCGGTACTGGCCACCCGTACCGCGGGCCGGTATCAACGCCACCTCCAGGTATCGGTACACCTGCCGACCGGCGATCGGGCACGTCAGGCGAGCCGACAGGTCAAAGAAGAACCTTGGGTTCTTTTACGACGCACTCAACCGCTAGGTTATGTAGCATCGCCAACCTCTCACGCCGATTGATCGCGGGTGGACCCGGTAAATGCCGTCGGTTGCGAGATTCGAACCCACAATCTTACGATCAGGAGTCCGACGCTCTACCAACTGAGCTACCGCGGCCCCGAGCTGACAGGTCAGGCGAGCTGACAGGTCAGGCGAGCTGACAGGTCAGGCGAGCTGACAGGTCAGGCGAGCTGACAGGTCAGGCGAGCTGACAGGTCAGGCGAGCTGACAGGTCAGGCGAGCTGACAGGTCAGGCGAGCTGACAGGTCAGGCGAGCTGACAGGTCAGACGAGCTGACAGGTCAGGCGAGCTGACAGGTCAGGCCAGCTGACAGGTCAGGCGAGCTGACCCGAAACGAAAAGAATACCATGACACCACGCTGTGTCATGCACCGTCCCGATGTCAAAGAACACAGCATCGACATGACGTTTCTGTTTAAACGCTGCAAGGATCGAGACACTGCATCTTAAAATACGATCAACGGTACTTCTATTCTGTCCAAAACCAGTGTTCATTTGAAAATAATTGCGACTTTCTGAACACCAAGTGAGCCTGACTTTTGCGATCCTCTCCAATCATTTGCAAGGTGACGCCGAACGTGCTATGGGACGACTCCGTGAGTGGGGGAGTGCGGCGTCTCACCTGATCATGACACTTCATGTAGCGGAGTTTTTCCACCACTCGGCTGGCGGCCGAGTAGCTGAGGCGGCCCACGATCGCGCCGTCCAACAGCACCGTGTAGCACTGCGGCACACGACACACACACCTGACTGAGGGCACTGGTGTAGCACAGGAGCACACAAGCCTGACTGTAGCCACTGGTGTAGCACTAGATCACGACACACGACACACACCTGACTGCGGGCACTGGTGTAGCACAGAAGCACACACGCCTGACTGCAGCCACTGGTGTAGCACTAGATCACACGACACACGACACACACACCTGACTGCGGGCACTGGTGTAGCACAGACGCACACAAGCCTGACTGCAGCCACTGGTGTAGCACTAGATCACACGACACACGACACACACATGCACACCTCACTTCATGCACTGGTGCAGCACTAGGATACACAACAGACACTAACTCACTCCACATACTGGTATAACAATGAAGTGTACAACAGACACATCACTACACATAGTGGTGTAGCAATAAAGCGCACAATAGACACCAGCTGACTTCTTGTTTAGCGTCTGAAGCGCAGCACCCGATTGGGAAGTCGAACCGAAGGAAAGGCTATTAGCTAAGTATCGCGACGTCAAAATTGAGCCATACAATGGTTGCCACTGCGGCTGCTGTCGTACTCAGTGAGACCACGTACACCTGTTTAGTGGGACCGTGGGTACCTGCTTGGTGGGACCGTGAGTACCTGTTGGTTGGTTATTGGTTTTACGACACGTCGACCGTTGAGTCATATAGCGTCGCCAATCTCTCACGCCGATTGGTCGCACCACTCGTCCCCGTGAGTACCTGTTTAATGGGACCGTGAGTACCTGTTTAATAGGACCGTGAGTGCCTGTTTGGTGGGACCGTGAGTACCTGTTTCGTGGGGCCGTGAGTACCTGTTTGGTGGGACTGTGAGTACCTGTTTGGTGGGATCGTGAATACCTGTTCGGTGGGATCGTGAGTACCTGTTTGGTGGGACCGTGAGTACCGGTTTGGTTGGACCATGAGTACCTGTTTGGCGGGGTGGTCAGTACTCGTTTGGGGAGAGAGGGTGTAGCTGTTCAGCAGGACAGTATGCACCTATCGGGCGGAGCGAGTTCAGCAGGGCAGTGTGTACCTGTCTGGCGGGGCGAGGCCCCTCAGCAGCGCAGTGTGTACCTGTCTGGCGGAGCGAGGCCCCTCAGCAGCGCAGTGTGTGCCTGTCTGGCGGGGCGAGGCCCCTCAGCAGCGCAGTGTGTACCTGTCCGGCGGGCGAAGCCCCTCAGCAGGGAAGTGTGTACCTGTCTGGCGGAGCGAGGCCCCTCAGCAGCGCAGTGTGTACCTGTCTGCGGGCGAAGCCCCTCAGCAGCGCGGTGTGTACCTGTCTGGCGGAGCGAGGCCCCTCAGCAGGGAAGTGTGTACCTGTTTGGCGGGGCGAGGCTGGCTGACGGGTGTGACGCCCAGCGACAACAGAGTGGCCGTGATGACGTCACGGTCCGGCCGGCCCGAAGTCACGTGACAGCTGGTGGTCAGGTGGTTCAACAGGCCGCACGGCGCCCCGTCCGGCGTGTGCACCGGGCAGATGAAACCTGCCGCACGATCGGTGCCAACGCCCTGTCAGAGCCACACCGGCCGCGAAGACAACTCCAGACTGCGTCGACCGAGCACATTTGTAGACTGCACTGGCAGATCAGACAATTACAGACTGCACTGGCCAAACAGACAACTGTATATTGCACTGGATATCAGCCCACCATAGACTGCACAGGCCAATACTGCAACTGTAGATTGCACTGGTAGATCAGACAACCACATACTGCAATGTTTAGCAGATAACCACACACTGCACTGACCGTCCAGATAACTGCAGACCGCACTGGCGGAGGAGACAACCACAGACTGCACTGCATAGCAGCTAACCACAGACTGCATTGGCCCAGCAGATAACCATAGACAGCCCTGGTTAGCAGATAACCACAGACTACACTGACCGAGCAGATAACTGCAGACCGCACTGGCGGAGGAGACAACCACAGGCTGCACTGCATAGCAGCTAACCACAGACTGCATTGGCCCAGCAGATAACTGCAGACCGCACTGGCGGAGGAGACAACCACAGACTGCACTGCATAGTAGCTAACCACAGACTGCACTGGCCCAGCAGATAACTGCAGACCGCACTGGCGGAGGAGACAACCACAGGCTGCACTGCATAGCAGCTAACCACAGACTGCACTGGCCCAGCAGATAACTGCAGACCGCACTGGCGGAGGAGACAACCACAGGCTGCACTGCATAGCAGCTAACCACAGACTGCACTGGCCCAGCAGATAACTGCAGACCGCACTGGCGGAGGAGACAACCACAGGCTGCACTGCATAGCAGCTAACCACATACTGCATTGGCCCAGCAGATAACCATAGACAGCCCTGGTTAGCAGATAACCACAGACTGCATTGGCCCAGCAGATAACCATAGACAGCCCTGGTTAGCAGATAACCACAGACTGCACTGACCGAGCAGATAACTGCAGACCGCACTGGCGGAGGAGACAACCACAGACTGCACTGCATAGCAGCTAACCACAGACTGCATTGGCCCAGCAGATAACCATAGACAGCCCTGGTTAGCAGATAACCACACACTGCACTGACCGAGCAGATAACTGCAGACCGCACTGGCGGAGGAGACAACCACAGGCTGCACTGCATAGCAGCTAACCACAGACTGCATTGGCCCAGCAGATAACCATAGACAGCCCTGGTTAGCAGATAACCACACACTGCACTGACCGAGCAGATAACTGCAGACCGCACTGGCGGAGGAGACAACCACAGGCTGCACTGCATAGCAGCTAACCACAGACTGCATTGGCCCAGCAGATAACCATAGACAGCCCTGGTTAGCAGATAACCACAGACTGCACTGACCGAGCAGATAACTGCAGACCGCCCTGGCGGAGGAGACAACCACAGACTGCACTGCATAGCAGCTAACCACAGACTGCACTGGCCCAGCAGATAACCATAGACAGCCCTGGTTAGCAGATAACCACAGACTGCATTGGCCCAGCAGATAACCATAGACAGCCCTGGTTAGCAGATAACCACAGACTGCATTGGCCCAGCAGATAACCATAGACAGCCCTGGTTAGCAGATAACCATAGACAGCCCTGGTTAGCAGATAACCACAGACTGCATTGGCCCAGCAGATAACCATAGACAGCCCTGGTTAGCAGATAACCACAGACTGCACTGACCGAGCAGATAACTGCAGACCGCACTGGCGGAGGAGACAACCACAGACTGCACTGCATAGCAGCTAACCACAGACTGCATTGGCCCAGCAGATAACCATAGACAGCCCTGGTTAGCAGATAACCACAGACTGCATTGGCCCAGCAGATAACCATAGACAGCCCTGGTTAGCAGATAACCACACACTGCACTGACCGAGCAGATAACTGCAGACCGCACTGGCGGAGGAGACAACCACAGACTGCACTGCATAGCAGCTAACCACAGACTGCATTGGCCCAGCAGATAACCATAGACAGCCCTGGTTAGCAGATAACCACAGACTGCACTGACCGAGCAGATAACTGCAGACCGCACTGGCGGAGGAGACAACCACAGACTGCACTGCATAGCAGCTAACCACAGACTGCATTGGCCCAGCAGATAACCATAGACAGCCCTGGTTAGCAGATAACCACAGACTGCACTGACCGAGCAGATAACTGCAGACCGCACTGGCGGAGGAGACAACCACAGACTGCACTGCATAGCAGCTAACCACAGACTGCATTGGCCCAGCAGATAACCATAGACAGCCCTGGTTAGCAGATAACCACAGACTGCACTGACCGAGCAGATAACTGCAGACCGCACTGGCGGAGGAGACAACCACAGACTGCACTGCATAGCAGCTAACCACAGACTGCATTGGCCCAGCAGATAACCATAGACAGCCCTGGTTAGCAGATAACCACAGACTGCACTGACCGAGCAGATAACTGCAGACCGCACTGGCGGAGGAGACAACCACAGGCTGCACTGCATAGCAGCTAACCACAGACTGCATTGGCCCAGCAGATAACCATAGACAGCCCTGGTTAGCAGATAACCACAGACTGCACTGACCGAACAGATAACTGCAGACCGCACTGGCGGAGGAGACAACCACAGGCTGCACTGCATAGCAGCTAACCACAGACTGCATTGGCCCAGCAGATAACCATAGACAGCCCTGGTTAGCAGATAACCACAGACTGCACTGACCGAACAGACGTGATACCATGCTGGCGACCACTGTGGCCGTCGTGCAGTCAGTCAGCGTAACACCGAGCACCTCATACACCAGCACATCAGACACCCACCCCAGGCCTCCGGCAGCATCTGGCGCACGCTGGTGGTGCGCATGGTGGAGAAGAAGCTGCCGCGGTGGATGGCGCGGAAGTGGGCCATGTAGCGGGTGTAGCTGATCTTCTCGGCGGTGGTCGACAGTCCGGCCGTGTCGGAGCAGATGAGGTTGGGCAGCGCCGGCAGGTTGCCCGTGCTCACGAACGTGGTGATGGCCGTGCCGATCGGGTAGCAGGAGGTCAGCGTCTGCGCCACCTCGGCTGTATCGTCACAGACACTCGTCAACAGCCACAGACTTACTGCAGAGGTGTGCGCCACCTCGGCTGTACCGTCACAGACACCCGTCAACGGCCACAGACTTACTGCAGAGGCATCCGTCAACAGCCGCTGATGTACCGACCCATGCCAGGGGCACTCGCCAACTGTCATTGGCAATATACAGACGTTCGCAAAAACACAATGCAGACATCTGGCACCGACGGCAGATACGCTCGCCAAACACAAACGTCAGACACAGATGACACACTGATGACAGAAACAGGCATCAGTCGCATACATCAGACAGGCACGGCAGACAGACATCCGTCACATTCGCCCGTCAGACAGCAAACACAGACGCCCAACACACTCATGAAACATAGTCGCCAGACACAGACACCCTCGTCAAACACAGAGCATACGCAGGCATCAGACGCAGAGGAGAACCCAAAGCCGGATTAAGATACCATCGCTCACACCCCCTGGACATCCAAAACAACCTCAGATGGTACCTCGGGGGGGGGGGTAGCGGAATCTGCCCACCCATCCCGTTTTTTTCTCTCGACGATATCCAATAAACGTGCAGAGATATTGTAATGAAATGTTGTGACTGCTAACACTAAATAAGTGCATCCTAAGCACAAGTCATTTGTCAAACTTGGCAGTAAAGACAGGAACTGCAGTGGTCCAAAGTTGACCGAACGGCCGCCGGGCCGCCGAGCGTTCACCGTCACAAAGGGTTCGTTGCCGCGGTGTGCCGGTCGATTTCTACCATATTTGGCCTTGAATGCATTGACCTAGCATTATGGAATTTGTACTGTAGCGAGTTCACTGCGGCCGTAATCTCCAAATTTTGCGCTTCTGGCTTCAATAGTTTCCGAGATTTAGGGGGAATTTCCCGCCCCCGCCCCCTTCTCTAGGAATCGTTATGCGAGAGGCCCTCCGGTGTGTGTGTTAATAGGAACTTCCAGCTCCAGGCCTCCAGTTCCAAGTTTCAGGCTCCAAGAGCATCGAGGACGTTCTATTGCCAGAAAAGGAATTCGGAATCACAATTCTCAGCAGCGCAACAAACTTGCAGGCGAAAAAGGTTTCCTACGACACTGCTTATGTGATATATATATGTGTATATATATATATATATATATATATATATATATATATATATATATATATATATATATATATATATATGTGTGTGTATGCATGTATGTATGTGTATGTATGCACGTATGCATATAACATGGCAACATGACATCACAATAGGGGATGGGGCAGTATTAAAACCGCACCGACCGGCATGGAGATTAAGACACCCATCACTACCCGATTAAACCATCACAGCAAGAAATTATGTTCAAAATTAATCCAGTTTTCTCGTTGCTATGGTCATCCACTAATCCCACTTACACTCGGTGACGCGGTATTCGAGTTGGTTCTTGTTGTAGCGTTTGAGCATGATTGCCTTGAAGTTGGTCAGGTAATTCTGCACTTTGTTCTTGATCATCTGTTGGTACAGGTAGCTGCCTTGCTGCACCTCCTGGAACATCAGAAAACGATGCGATACAGAATATACATCAACAACAATGGCGCTTACCGTGATGCTAATCATACTATTAAGGATGCTATGAATGGCATGTTGCACAAATATTATCATGGCCATCTCTCATTCATTCACATGAGATCCTTCAGCTTCATTCAGATGGTTTTCCATGCTTTTGTCACACGGGACCATGCCTTTGTCCCAGTCGTCGACTCGCCTTGGCCGGTCCGCTGCAACAGCCACTGACGTGTTTCTCTGAGCATGCCTTTTCATGGGTGGACGATTTCAACACACCCCTCGACGCACGAAAAGGGAATTCAGCTGCCAACCTTCTGATAAAAATCTTTCGTGAGGAGTGAACATCGTCATCGGCGATTCGCGAGTGCGCAGGAGATCCAACAGCGTCGTGTTCGCGCGCTTGTGGTTGGTTATTAGTTTTACAACACATCGACCATTGAGTCATGCAGCGTCGCCAATCTCTCACGCCGATTGGCCGTGGGCGAAGAGTAGCGACAGGTAAGACTCGAACCCACAATCTTTCGATTGTGAGACGGGAAATTTACCCCTAGACTATTGTGATGATGAGATCTCGGATCTCATCATCTCGGATCAGGATCTCGGATTCGAACCTTGCTACCTGCTTGGAACTTCAGCTTCCCGCGACTACCCGGCGTAAGAGTGCAAATTGCTAACTACGCAGCTAAATGCTTCGCAAGAGAGCCGAATATTCTTCGTTTTTTCACCCATCACTAAATTCATTGATATTCATCTAATCAAGCAGTTATCCACATCTCTATCGTCCTTCCTCTCATCGTTTGTCCTGGAAACAAATCGCAACACCCTTCCCCCACGAAAGAGTACACAGCATGCATTATGTTGTCTAATTCCCTGGGCTACCTTGGATACTTATCGCCCTTAGTATAAAACCACGGTAGGACTTTCATGGACTATCCCAAGTTAATCGAGGAGTCAACTTTAATGACATAAAACTCGGCCCGAAAACACCATTACCCATTTCAGAGCTGACGAAATAAATCGGAAGTCATCTGAAGTGTTCTTACTTCTGAACAGCAAGGACCCTAGGACTGTGCCCCATCAGGCGGATTTGTCAGAGGACCATCGAAGTAATCGTATGAGTATGTTTGTCGGCCGCAGTCAATTTATTTGTTCTATTTTTTACAAACTGACATAGTTGGTTGATATTCTAAAATTATATGATGCTCAGTAATATATGCCTGTGAGGCTGTGTACACATAAAACAAGAAATACAGCCCAGTCACCGAAAAAGATGAAGCCTATTACAACTGTTTGTCTCCTAAATATCATTTTCAAGGGCAAAGGCACAATGAACTTGGAGAAAACTTTAACCTAAGCAGCATCAACAGGTGCCACTAGTGACAGTAGAAGTGCAGCTGCTCTCGGACCCCCGTGAGCTCTTACCCAGAGCATCGGATTGTCAGGACTCTCCGCCGCGCACTCCTTCCGCACGTACGCGTACAGCTTCCGGATCATGAAGCAGAGCATGTTGACCTTATCCTCGCCCGACTTCAGATGGATCAGGACAGTGTCACTGTGGCAGGACAGAGCGCGCGCTTCAGTCACGCAATACATAACATCCCTATCATCACGTCACTGCTGCAGACAGGGGAGACTGAGCGCGCGCTTCAGTCACGCAATACATAACATTCATACCATCACATCACGCGGAACAGACACTTTGGGACCTGGAGCGCTGATGTTCGCCTGAAAACGTCACACGCATCATACTCGCTTCAGGACGTTGTACGTGCACACAGCAATCGCGTTAGATGGCAGCACACGAAACATCCGCGGCAGAGCATAACACATGAAATACACGCCAAGAGAAAGCATATGACTCGAAAGCGGTCACAAATATCCCCAGTTCCTGAGTACACAGGGGATATGTGACCATCCACTGTGGCCGCGGTGTAACTGGCTAAGGCCCACCTGTGCTACTGTGGCCAGAGTGTGGTCATAGTGTGACAGGTGAGCCACGTGTGCTACCGTGGTCACAGTGGGGCCGATTGATTGATTGATTATTTGGGCTTAAGGGCGCGCCGACTACTCGGTCATTTGGCGCCCATACAGTGGGGCCGGTGACAGGCCCACTTGTGCTACCGTGGCCAGAGTGCGGCCATAGTGCGGCCGGTGGCAGACACCCACTTGTGCTATCGTGGCCATAGTGCGGCCGGTGGCAGACACCCACTTGAGCATGGCGTCGCAGGCGGTCTCGTCGGCGGCCCAGGGCGCCACGCGGTCCCCCTGCTTCAGTCGGAACATGGCACCCAGGTAGCGGCGCACGGCCAGCTGGCCGGTGCGCGGGGCGGCGCAGTCGTCCTGTCGCACGTCGCGCAGCATGGTGGCCATACAGCTGTGGGCGCAGGCCGCGGCACGCAGTCAGTCGTCCTGTCGCACGTCGCGCAGCATGGTGGCCATACAGCTGTGGGCGCAGGCCGCGGCACGCAGTCAGTCGTCCTGTCGCACGTCGCGCAGCATGGTGGCCATGCAGCTGTGGGCGCGGGCCGCCGCACGCAGTCAGTCGTCCTGTCGCACGTCGCGCAGCATGGTGGCCATGCAGCTGTGGGCGCGGGCCGCCGCACGCCGTCAGTCGCCTGCGCACCCGGTCAGCCAGGCCGGTCGGCGATTCAAACTTGTTTTGAGTCGATTCAATGGTAACGCAAGCAAGCTTGGTGATTCAACTCATGATTCAATATGGTGTGAATAGTCTTGAGTCCATTCACAAGCGATTCGTGCTCCCAATGGTTGAGCACGAATGAGGAACAGGGGGTCAGAGCGGGCTAAGAGCTTAGGCACAAAATGTATCATTGTTGGATCAACCCACATGCCAATTAATCGATTGAATTAGGTTCACTTTGGTTAATGAGTCAATTCAATGTTCTTAATTTCGATTGACAACAACATCGATTCTGCCCACCTCCCTCACACAAAATATGATCATGAGACGATCTGTTGTGTCGAATCACCATGAATCATTAACAGATACCTGTTAATAATAACAGCTGGTCGCTGCCGTTCCATACTAAGGCCGTAGTGACTGCTCACCCACACACTGTGTCAGAAACCCACACCCTGGAGCAGTACCGACACTGGGACAGTGCTGACACTGGAGAGTGGAGCAGCCATGACAAAGCACTCACACAATGCGGCAGTAATGACAACACGCCTGCATACTGGGACAGTAGCGATCTGACCCAGGCCAGACTTTTCTCTGGCCGGCCCACGCCCAGGAGCTGGCGACAACTGGCGAGTGTTCGCCGTGCCAGGATACTAACGTTGACCGCCCAGCGCCCGCGGCATCGGACTCACGAGTATGATCCGCCTTTGGGCAGATCTTTCGGTCCGTGGGACGCTTCGAGAGCGCGGACTCGCCCCATCAGAACAGCGCTCTGTTCACCGGGCCCGGAAAGCCGGGATACCCCGCCGTGTGCACGTGCTATGGCGGGCAATATGAGAGCGAGCGTGTGAACAAGACTGTCCCGGAATGGCAGAGACGGATCCAAGCGGGGGGGGGAGGGAGGGGGCGAAAGGAGTGACCATCCCCCCTCTTGGGACCCGAAAGGTGCCGCTCCTGGACCCTCCAGTGCACAATTCCATTCCATATGTAAGCCGAAGGCGTCCCTCAATAGAAAGGGCTCACGATGCTCGAGTGCACCTGTGGAACTTTTTTAGCCCAAGGCGCCCTCCATTGACTTTGAAGTGCACCCCTTGAACTTTCATTAATCAGAGGTTCCCCTCCGAAAAAAAAATGTCCCGCCCCCCCAAAAAGGAAAAAAAAAGAAGAATACGATTCGAAGTGCGAAAGAGTACCCGAGAAAATTGAACCTCTGCCACGTATGCAGGATGTCTGTGTGCGCATTGCTAAGTCTCAAAGCAGGGGATTCAAAAATATCTTCTTTTTTAATGGCATGTCATATTTGTTCATTTCTTCTTCGCCCTTAACCCTGATAGCCAGAATGGCAGCTTGCCAACTGAGTCCGCATCCATTGTGCTCCTCTGCCTGGCGGAGCCGTCAATTGAAACAATTACTCGTTAATCCAAAATATTTGTGATAAAACGCGTCGCTTTTAAAGATAGAAGTATTCCAGCAACGATCGCCGTCCCCTCTGTATGACCGCACCATTCCAGCAACGGTCGCCGTCCTCTCTGTATGACCGCACCATTCCAGCAACGATCGCCGTCCCCTCTGTATGACCGCACAATTCCAGGAACGATCGCCGTCCCCTCTGTATGACCGCACCATTCCAGCAACGATCGCCGTCCCCTCTGTGTGACCGCACCATTCCAGCAACGATCGCCGTCCCCTCTGTATGACCGCACCATTCAGGCCGCCCAACTGTGAAGCATTCAACGCGTGCATTCTTCTTAGTCCCACCGAATTCACATCTGACTAGACATAGTGGTTCCACTATACTGCCATGCGGAACGTAGCGATAGGTGAAATTTAGCAAGCATGCAGATTTTGCGGATGCCAGTAAGGGCGTTGCTAGGGAGACTGATCGGGATGAGCAGTGCAATTGGGTAGCACTTGTGCACCCCTGGATGCATCGGTCATAGAGCATACTTTGTCCTGGGCGGGGGTGGGGGTTCAGCTCAAGCTGGGACGCTCTACGCCAATATCGGGGTGCTTGTCCTCCTATCCAAAGTGAATGCGAAATTCCGTCCCTGACGTGGCAACTGCATTGGCTATAAAGCAGTATACATTTGGTATGTCTAATTAGCAATCATCCTGAACTGTCAGCCAGGTGCCAATTTACAACAAACGAACAAAAAACAGCGGTAACTTTGTCATTCCGCGCAGATATCGGTTAGCCTATGGATCATATATTCCAAGAAGCGCCACCGATCTGTGTGCAGTGTCTACAACCTGAGGTAGTAGTCGGAGTCCCCGGGTTCCGTAAGCCGGCGATAGATGTCTCTGTCGGTGATGTCCAACAGGGCGCGTATGATCAGGACTGGGGACAAGCAGAACCGCTGCCTCTGATAGCGAAAGATAAGCTTCGTGCCTCCGTTGCCGAGAAAGTGCAGCATGTTCATCTGCAAGCAGGCGATATATCAGCACAGCCACAGGTAGAGCACCGAGTATGGTTGGATTAATATTTTGTGATACTGGATGTGCACAGACAAAATATTGGACACCCAATTCGGAGAGGATAATGTTCGCTCTGTGATATTAGAAATTAGCTTTTGTACTTTTCCGTGAGTTTTGGACGTTATATCAACAATCTGTAAGCTAACAGGCGTTGTCAAGCAGCACTAATCAACTCCAACACGAAAAGGGCAACGATAATTTTCCACAGATGTTCTGGAGGACAAAATACAGCAACAGCCTATTTTTTAACCGTGACACGGGGAGGCAAACCGCTTCATCAAGCTGATTTTTCCTCTTGTTCAGTCAAAGCAGACATCACAAACACAAACCACAGCCACAACTGTCATATAACTGACGAATACAATTGACAATTAAGTGTCTCACAGCAATGTCCAGTGGTCGGTTGGTTGACGGGTTATTTCTTTGCGTCTGTGGCGCATCAACCGTGTTAGCTCTACCGCGCCCATCACGTGACCATCGGTCGTGACTGTCAGTCATATCAGCATGCATTTTGGTAGACGTATGAAGCGTCAGCATTAGGTGAAATAAGATGCCAACAGACATGACACGTAAGTTATATGATAGTATGTGTGAAACGATGCACACATGATGCTTACCAGCTATGCCAATTCCACAGTAAGACTGGCAGTCACGAATGACTATCATATGGCTGACAGTCGGAGGTAAAACATAACCAATAGTCATAACTACCACCCGGCAGCAACAACCAACCACTGTATCACAGGCGAGTCACTCCAGGTTTGCATAAACGAGTCATTCGTTAGCTCATTGACTGATTCATTCATTGACTGGTTGATTGATTGATTCATTCGGACGATGCGTCACCATTGACGTCACTCGACCGTCCCGGCCCACTCACCGTCACCGAGTGGTCATCCGCCACACAGCGGATCTGAATGGCATGCTCGGTGAAGAGTTTGTCGTAGGACTTGTAGGAGGAGCGAGACAGGCAGACCGGGTAGTTTCGTCGCGTGGCCACCTGGCGGCAGCACCGGTCACATAAATCGGGTCCATCGCTACTGTTATTCATATGATAGGGATGTACAACAATGGCGTAGCCAGGACAATTTTTCGCATCCTATCCAACAGAGATACCTCTCACTCGGCAAGAGTGCACTCTGCTAAGGAGGAAAACATTTGCGTAAGAAGGGCGCTCGATAAGTGTGATCAGTCATATTGCATCGATAAACCCGACAATCATTATTGAGGAGGGCAGGGAAAGGTGCCCTTCACTGCAGGGTAGGGAGTCTTAAATTAAGTGCCCTTGTGGGTATCTGAGATATATGAACACATTCCGGGGATCCCAGGACCCCTAGAACCACTCGTTATGTCAACGATTTATACATATGGCAATATACATGCAATATTTCATGTATTCTTCCCACATATATATCGCCGACTTCGTACGGCCGCCCGAACGCGCTGGATAACCGGCACAATTCACAGACTCCCCATCCCTCTCACTGCTGGGATGTCCCATTCCTCTTTCTACCCAAGGAAATCAAATTCATAGTGCAATCCCTGTAGACCGGACAGGCCAACGCCTCGTCGTCTGCTGTTGGCCTGACATATACAGTGTAATATGCAATCCCTGTAGACCGGACAGGCCAACGCCTCGTCGTCTGCTGTTGGCCTGACATATACAGTGTAATATTCCGGAACAATCCGCGTCAGGAAACCAGTAATGCGTGTCACTCCTCGGTGTGTTCGGTACCGACTTGGTTATTGGTTTTACGACACGTCGACCGTTGAGTCATGTAGCGTCGCCAATCTCTCACGCCGATTGGTCGCGGGCGAAGAGTAGCGACAGGTGAGACTCGAACCCACAACCTTTCGATTGTGAGACGAGCATCTTACCCCTAGACCACTCGTCCCCTTCGGTACCGACTTCATGCATGTGGTTTGCACTCCCACTCAACATTGCGATGGCAGTTTTATGCATCTCATGCGTGCTGTGCGTGGGTGGGGGAGGCTCCTAGATGCCATGTCGTGATTTATTAGGCGCCGTTTCTGAATGTTCATGCCACGTGCAGTGATAGTCAGGTGGCATGCGGTGTCTCTGTTCCGTGACATGTTTTTGAGGTGGCGTAGGGTATTCATTACGTACTGTGATGTGGTTGTTAATTTGCTAATTATCGTTTGTGGGGCAGGGACGGTAGATGTTGTGGGGTGCTCGCAAGTTGCCGGGTGGCGTTTTTTAGGTGCCGTATGAGGATGGTGGGTACCATTTGGGAGCAGGGGGTAAGCGTCCGTGTTTGCAGTTAGTTGGGTGCCGTGACGGAGAGGGAGAGGGGGTAGATGTCGGTGTACGGTGTAGACTAGGTGTTGCGTTGGATGCCTATTGTGTAGTGTTAGACAGGCACAGCGGTGTGCTCGGCATGGGCCGTACGTGTGTTATGTACCGCGGGGGTCTGGTAGACGCTGTGGTCTGATAGGTTTGAAAAGTAGCAGCGGGTGTTTGATTGATGACATGTGGAACATCATATACCACTTGACACACGGCGCGATGCGTCCGCCCCGATCCACACCTGCATGCGCAGCACGCGCTCGCCGCCGCGTACGATGAAGTAGCCGCCGAACTCAGAGGCAGACTCGCCGTGGGCCACCAGCTCGGTTGGCGAGAGGCCCCGCAGGTTACAGTTGTCCGACTGTGGCGACGACAAACACACACTCACACACACATACGTTGCATAGACTCATCCGCACAGCCGCACACAACGGTCAAGCTGTCTGGTGGACATTTCTGGCCCAATCTTAATGCCAATTGAGTGAACAACTTGCGTAAACTTCGTACATGAAGGAATACATGTGGTGTGTTACCACAAAGGTGGTGTGTGGTAAACAAAGAATAGAATGCAAGGAATGTTGCGCCACCACGTGGTGCCGAGTTACAGGTCACATGGAAAACAAAACATCAGAGCCCCTGTGGAGAGATGGGGCAGCATGGGATAAGCATCACTTAAAGAGTTTTCAACCAAGAACTTATATGCCTTTTCTTGCAAGGTTTCTCACTTGGGAACCCAAACAACGCGAAAGCAACTCTGAGAAATTGTGTTCGGAATATAATCTGCTTAACCTGTCCGTAGTGCGCTAAAGATTACGATGCACATAGGATCCGGCATACGTTTTTTACGGAGTAATTTTCGTCAGTGCATATGCACTCACTTGGTGCATATTATGCATTGAGCGCACCAGCGTGGTAAAAATCGTGCGACGGGTGCGGTCTCTTAGCTCGAGGAAAACAAAGGCATGGGATGCACCCTTCGATAATGGTGTTTGCTCACGGTTGGCAACGATATGTGCTGCTGAGAGGGATATGTTGCAGCCGAGGGAGGGCTCCGTGTGACGGAGAAATGACACCTTCCTCCATGGCCCTGACTTAGCAATGACAGCGTAAATTTGATATTGCAAGGTACGATAATAAAAACAATATAACGTTGTTCATTTTGGTATCCATGACGAGCTGGTTCGAAGGTAGATCCAGTCTACCGCCGTGCACATGCCAGAACAAACATTCATGTGAGCGACCCAGCCCAGCTCTGCCCAACCCATCCCATCCCGTTCCCCGACCGCCACGCTTTTGGAATCTTGTATAACATTTCGTAGCAGTTGCAATGCATGAAATCCTGTTGTCTTCACTCGGAATTAGATGCAATGTTTAGTAGTGTTTGCACTATCGCTAACCATAACATTTCCTCTCAAATGCCCAAAACATCTGTCCCAAGCAAAGTTTTTGCTCCGGCACTTCGACACGCCGGCGGACTGCGCTGCGCCGCCGCATTGTACCCGTCGGCGGACAAGACACGTCTACTGCCGTCTGCTCGCCAGTTCTCGGCCGACATGGGCACCAAGTCGATCCTGCGCCTGCATTACGAGAGCATCACAGCCCGCCTCGAGTGGCCCTGATGACGATGTCGATCTTGTACCTGCACTGAGGGAGTATCACGCCCCGAGCGACAATAACGACGCCTTATACTATCACCACAACAGTGGTCGTTTCCCTGGATGCTTGCACTGTTTTGGTGCTTTCGTTCAACTTCCATGTAGCTTACTTCATTGGTTGGTTATTGGTTTTACGACACGTCGACCGTTGAGTCATATAGCGTCGCCAATCTATCACGCCGACTGGTCGCGGGCGAAGAGTAGCGACAGGTGAGATTCTAACCCACAATCTTTCGATTGTGAGACGAGCATCTAACCCCCAAGACCACTCGTCCCCCTAGCTTACTTCATTATTCACCAGCTTGTGCAACTGATTAACATAGAGCCATGACTACAAATACCGCAGTGTGAGCGCCTGTCTGAATCAGCAAGAACACATCGAGAATCATTACGCCTGATCATCGGATGTCAAAATGTACGAGAAAGGAGAAGACAAATATTCACAATAATGAAAACCTGCCGGTGAAACTCGCAGGCACTCACGCCTACACTACCGCCGGCGCCGACAATATGGTGGACCGCAATACCCTACCCCCATTTGTCATTCAGCGATCGGCGTTCTCCGATCGCCTGTCGTAGTTGCAGCCGACTGGAGGGGCACGAGCCGACGGCCGCTAACACACTGACCATCACCATAACGGGCACGTCGCCCAAGTAGCGGTCCGTGTTGCCGCAGACTGTGTCGTCCACCGAGTAGGAGAACCGCACCACCAGCTGGCCGCTGTAGTCCCGCATGCCCTGGCGCGCCTCGGCAGGGTATACCGCAGGCGTGGTGGCGCCCACGTTGACGACTGGCACGCGCGGCACGCCCAGCCTGCCACCCTGAGGACCACACGCCAGTTACGGCCGGCACACACAGCCTGAGGACCACACGCCAGTTATGGCCGGCACACACAGCCTGAGGACCACACACCAATTATGGCCGGCACACACAGCCTGAGGACCACACGCCAGTTATGGCCGGCACACACAGCCTGAGGACCACACACCAATTATGGCCGGCACACACAGCCTTGAGGACCACACGCCAGTTATAGCCAGCACACAGCCTGAGGACCACACACCAATTATGGCCGGCACACACAGCCCGAGGACCACACACTAGTTATAGCCGGCACACAGCCTGAGGACCACACACCAATTATGGCTGGCACACAGCCTGAGGACCACACACCAGGTATAGCCGGCACACAGCCTGAGGACCACACGCCAGTTATGGCTGGCACACAGCCTGAGGACCACACGCCAGGTATAGCCGGCACACAGCCTGAGGACCACACACCAGTTATGGTTGGCACACACAGCCTGAGAACCACACACAAGTTATGGTCAGCACACACAGCCGGAGAACCACACACCAGTTACGGTCAGCACACACAGCCTGAGGACCACACATTTCTGGCAAGATCATATAGCTCACTATTTTCTGGACTTGCTCTTAGATGGAGGTTACTTTGCATTGTTATTCTACTTTGACTCCCCAACCATATCCATTCTCTTCACTTCCCAACATATGATATTACATGATGAAATATTTCCAGATCTAGAGTATTTCAACAATGCTCGTGTGACGTCCATCAACACCACACAATACAGATATTGTGTGTCAACCAACATTACAGGTCAGCAATGTCTAAAGGAGACAACACTACTACACTGACGTATTAGATGCATACGCAACCATATAGCCAGGTGGGGAGGGGGAACGAATGGGCACTGTGTAATGCCGATCTGCTTGGAAACATCCAATTATGTGGATGGGTGTGTGGGGTGGTTTCAGCCAAGGGCACTCACCAGAACCTGCAAGCCGACCCTAGTGCCATCTGGCAGGGCAAAGTCAAGCCGAGGCAGTGAAACGAGTGCCAAGTTCAGCCCTCCATTCAGGACATCATTGAAGGCGTTAATGTGCGGCTGAGAGATGGATTTCAACACCTGGAATAAAGAGCTCATTGCAATACAATCTCATTGAATGTCGATGGTTTTATTTGAGCATGCTAAAACAACTATCATATATTTTCACCAAATGTCCATGCTAGTGATATCTGGAGCAATGGATTGGGCGCTAGATAACCACTAGCAGTTCAGGCGCCCTTAAGCCCAAATAAACAAATAAAACAAACTTGACCAATGGACCTATACACATAACTAAACCACATCAAATTGGTTCTGGAATGTCAAAAAGTAATCCCCATCTACAGTATTGGCAAGAGCTCATCATTAACTTATTCTGACAGGCTACATACTGCATCACCAATAATATACAAGCTGCCAGGGTCAAGCTATTAAAATGCACCACTTCCCCATTTATAGTTTGGTACCAATGCTTCCAGATTCTTTTAAGATTTTCTAGAAGAAATTGGATATAGATATTCTCAACTTTCCCCCACCCCTGTTCGATTTTCTTCATACTCCAAGGTAGCATTAAGCAATGTCCCAGTTTCATATCTAGAGCATCCCAACAACATTCAGTTAATGCTCCGCAACATATAAAATTGGTTAATATTCTATATAACTGCTCCATACTCACTTTATTGCATTTATCAGAGATGGTTCCAAACCCCTTGGTCAAGTTGGATAGTGAGGGCTCTGTCGGTGGCACATATACTTCATCTCCGGAATCGGCAGTCATTTCTTGTCTTTCACCATCGGTCTTGATGCCGACAAAATAACAAAGATTATAGAATGAATGCCTGCAAAGCAACAACATTAATATATCTAGTGACACTCAAACACACCTATTCTGACAGCATGTAACCCTATTTTTAATAGGGGAGGGAGCACAAGTCCCCTCCCACGAATTTTATCATGTGCCAACACTGAACCTTTCCAGCAATTTCCATGAAACTTTGTGACTTTTCCTCATTATCATTGTGTCAACTTTGTAAATTTATAAATCAATATATGTTGAACTAATAATGGAACATAGCACACAACAGTCTTTCATCACCACTCAGATAGTAATAGAGGGCAACAGAAGGAGATGCATGGGTGACCTGCTTGCAATTGGCATATTCCAACTTCATTGAGCATAATTATATGTGAAAATATTAATTTCTGAAGTGGCATGATGTCGAGCTCACCCCAACACATGCAGACATCTACATGATTGCTGGGTGTCCACCCCGATGTTGTGTTCTTGGCACTAGTTGGCTGAACATATGACTCAAATCCAATATACATCTTTCCTGAGTGCTGTGCCTGCTGTTGTGTGCTGGGTAGTGCACAGGAACAGTGCTGCACCAGCATTCAGCAGCCTACTGAAGCTTGGCCAACTGGGCCGGTGGGGACACTGCTGCTACTCGACCACATCTTCAGGACAGCTGGTGACCTCAACCTTCTGGTGTGGCTCCTGCCCCTCTGCTGCTCGCGATCATGGCACAAGACAGGAGCCAAGATACAGACTGGAAGGTGTTCTGTTCTCTACTTCCTGATTGGCATACACTATTTTGCTGGCATGAACAAGTGACAGCAAAGGCCTCCTCCATTTCCCCACTGTTTGAGCCATGCAGGATGCATCTCTCACATTGCAGGATGCACACTGCATCCAGGACAGCAGATGAATGACATGGCTGTGACCTGTATCATGGCTAGTGGCATTACCAACTGGTCACCAGTCTTCATTTGAGCTCAGACTGTTGGAAGCAGCAAGCTGCAGCCCCTCCCCTCTCCCTTATGGAAGGGTGGTGCCCCTCTGGCTGGGAAAAACCCATTCAGGATGGTTAGGGTGCATTCTTCCCACCCTATGCTCAATAGATTTGTTACCCCAACACACATCTCTTAGAAAAAATGCACCCCTTTAGGATGAAAAGCACCCATTCAGTATGCTCCAGTGTACCCCTCCCCCACTCAGCAAATTTGTTATTTTTGTCTTAAAAGGTGTTTTTCTTTCTTTTAAAAGGAATATTTCTTCAGAATACCATGCTTATGAAGGAGACCAAGATGATTGACCACCTATTTTCTGTGCAAATTGATTTTATTTTAATTGGGGGGAAAATTGCCAACTTAAAAAACCTAAACTAATCTAACCAATTTTGTTTGCTTTATGGAGGCAAATGCATGTAATAACTTGTATTGCTACCATGCTAAAGCACAATAATACAGAAAGTTTTTTAATTGACCAAAAAAATCAAACTAAATTTGGATTTCCTTCTTCAAAAGCAGCTTAGGTTAGGTTAGGTTAGGCTTCTTTTTAAATTTTGATAATTTTCAGAACATAAATTGCATGATGTTTTTCTAATTTTATTCTTTGGTTTGTTTTTCTCCAAAGGTAGGTTAGGCTAGGTTATGTTGCATTTATGTTATTAAAAAAAACACTTGTATGCTGTAAGCTAACTAAAAGCCCCTTATTAACAATATTTTTATCACAACCTGAAAAGTAAGCATTTGCACAGAAAATAAGTGGTCCCATCATCTTAGTCACCCTCATAAACATGGTATTCCAAATAAAATTCAAAAAATCAGAAAACATTTTATAAAGACAAACTTACCACATATTTTTCAACCAAAAACACCCCTCTGAGGAAATGTGTCCCTTCCCCAATGATAATCACTGGATCCTCCCTTGCCAAGTGCAACCTTGCTGGCTTAAAATGCTAATTAAGTCTGTGTTTGGAATTCAGCACACTTAATTTAACAGTAGCATATACACATGCCATGCTCCGAACACAGTTGTTTGGTTCAGGGAACACACATAAATTTGCCTGTGCTGTTTGCTGAATACTTTTCTAACCTGATAAGGGCAGTGTTTCATATATTTCAGCCAAATGAAGCATGTGTTCTGCACAATCACAAGACTTCACTGCAGCTGTTGTGGTACAAGTTATTTATATCCACAAAAAATACTGGTGCAATTGCAAAAAAATATCAGGTCACTTCCTTATGGTTTTCTTAAGCCAACTGGTCTTAGAAGTTAGAAGTCTGAAAATTGTGCCCACAAACTTTGCTACCTCAGTACACAGAATCTGTAGAACTTTGCAATCAGACTTTCATATATTGGTAGAGAAAGGTTCACCATCTATGAATACCACCATCTTTTGTTACTTATACACTGAATGTGACAAGACATCTGAATGTAGGTGTTTGGGAATCAGAACGTGTTTGAATGCCCTTACGCATATCCAATATTATATATATATATATATATATATATATAGGTATATATATATATATATATATATATATATATATATATATATATATATATATATATGTGGTGTGTAAAGAACATGCAACACTTCATCGGAGATTGTCGAGGAAATAAACATCTCCTCAGTCAGCATGCTCTACATCATGTACTCGGCCCGCGCCATGTGGACGATTTGCGCAGTTGGTTAGGGCGTCCGCTTTCCGTACAGGTGGTGGTGGGTTCGAATCTCGGTGCCGTCACGTTTTTAACCAGATCACACAATCGTTAGCAGTCAGGGCCATTGGTTAATGTTGCACTTTAGATTACTTTACACTATCATGAGTTGCTTGATGTAATAATATTTGCCCATGAAAGTAAAGAGGGAAATACTTAATTAAAGCCCACTCATGCAATGAATATCCAATTGGACCATTTGGAATTGTCATAGTGGAACTTTGTCTCTGGAAGGGTGCTTCTGGCTGAAAAATTTGAGGGGCATTCGAGCACACTGAAGGTCAGACTTCTTTCAATGCGCAATTATGGCTGAAAGCCTGAGGGGACACTGGGGACACATGCCCCAGTGCATGTGTCCCCAGTGACAATTTGCAGGCATTCAACACTTTTTGCAGGCATTCAACTTTTGGTATCTTCGAACCAAAGTAGTCATACACCAACCTCACAACGAGGGTTTGACCCCATTAAGCATTGCATCAGTATCCAGTTCAAGTTGTTTATTTCAATGGCCTGGTTCTGTACACACCACATTCCATTACATTTCAAGTGCAAGCAACGCTACCATAGGAAGTGCAGAAGATACCCGGTCAACATGCCTCTCACATAACATTCACCGGGGAGGAGGAGTTCGGCACCTAAGATCTGAAACTAGAAGCACAAAATTTGGAGGAATTACAGCTGTAGTGAACTCACTGTAGTATACATTTCATGACCCCAGGTCAATGTCTTCAAGGTCAAATGATGTCACAATCTTCCTCCATTCCACCCCAGCTGCACCTAGGTAAAACTTACCTACCTAGATTTGCACCAAGTAGGGGAAGAGGGGGGTTTCTGAACACCTAAGGCATTATGCAACAAATAGCTCCACTGCTGCTTCTGCATGGCTGAACCAGTAATTGTAGTGTTTACTGAACACAAAAATGAACAAGCTATCCATATTCAAACAGCTCATTTCAATGAAAATCCTCTAACCACTTGCAAAGAGCAACTTCAAAAGAGATAATTATTTTATAGTGGTGTGCCATATTCTGAACATGAAAATGTTGTTGTTCAGGATTACCTCACTGTAGCTGTTGTGGTACAAGCTATTAGTAGCCACAAAAAAAATGCTGGTGTAATTGCAAAAAAAAATTGAAAGTCACTTCCTTATGGTTTCCTTAAGCCAACTGCTCTTGGAAGCTTAAAATGGTTCCTGTGAACTTCGCAACCTCCGTACACAAAGAATGGGTAGAACTATGTGATCAGACTTTCATATTTTGGTAGAGATAGGTCCATCATTTATAAATACCACCATCTTTTTGTTATTTATGCACTGAACATGATGTGGGAGACGACCAAAGGTAGGTGTTCAGGAAACAGAACGTGTTCAGATACCCCCTCTTCCCCTACCCATATGTAAGTGCCTACCTAGGCATATAAACCATAGATGGTGACTTCCCAAAATTACTTATTTTTCCTGAATCTTTAGAATTACTTATTGGTGTTCCCAAGGCGAGCGTTGGGTCCAATCTTCCCATGCATCACCATGGTCTTAATTATCAAATGATAAATTATTTATGTTGCACTGGCGGCACCAAGAATACAAAAAGTTCTACCCCTGACGACCTCGCAGCGTTTACTACCATCCCGCGGAGTACTCAGAGAGCTCATCCAACCGTTGTTTCTAGTTATCTTGCAACCAAGCTTGCAACGAACCAACATACCACTTAAGCCGCACGTGTGTCCCGGAGACTGACCAATGTCTGCGGAGCGCAGATTTTGCCACGGGTCTCTCTGTTTTGTTTCCGTAGCGAAGGGTTTTATGCCAAAATTTCGCATGCTCGGAAGACTTCTTTGAAGAAATAACAACATGGGGATTGTGAAAGTATTTTTATTAGCCATATTTTACCTTCACACGTGCTTTTTTGAGAAAATGGTACCTGTTCTATCCAGTACCATGATTCCATGCAAATATGACTGGTTTCCAATGATTGGCCGAAATATTTGGCCTTACGTGTCTATTTTTGAGATTTTAACATGCAATCTTGTAAACAAACGTTAATAAAGCTGTTCTCTTTTCATACGACAAGAACGCACATTTATTTTCCCGGTCCTCGCCGCGTTCGATATCGCGAACATTGCTGGCAAAAACCTTATCTTTTGCTAGTGTGAGCGGCGGGATGCTGCAGCGTTTATGAAGAAGCTGGAGAGTTTTCAGTCACTGCGATGATTTAAATCGTCGCAAAATATTAGCGATTGGCACTAAACAATTGTTGGATGTGAAAAAAGCATCACACCTCTACATCCTTTATTGAACTAAGCTTTTTGTTTATTTGGTGGTTTCTTGACGCACTTGGTGGTTTCTTGACGCACTTGGTGGTTTCTTGACGTATTTGGTGGTTTCTGGATGGTTTATTGATGCATTTAACTAAGGTTGTGTTATCTTAGCTAAGCTCAGTTTTATCAGCAAGAACCTTGGGTATTTTGCAATGCTGTATGGAATACAAGCTTTACTAGTACTTCTATAATTGTTTTAGTACTTGTGATCCTCTGGTATATTATCCCTGTGAGAACAATCACTAAATTTGCAATTTAAGTTAATTTCTGATTTCTTGGGAATTTCTTTTTTATGAAATGTTTATAATGTGCTGAACATGATGTGACCATGCTAGATAACCACTAGCAGTTCAGGCACCCTTAAGCCCAAATAAAGAAACAAGGACATGATGTGACCACTCATTTCCTCTGCAAATGCATACTCAACTTAATAAAACCTAACCCATTTGTATGCTTCATGGAGGAAAAATGGGTACATTTCTCAGAATTTAATTAAATTTATTGGAAATAAATGCTGAATTAAGGCAGAAACATAAGGTTTTCAATGTTAAAGAGTATTAAATCATGTGCATGAAGTGTTGAACTTCTTCTTTGTCATGTCTGTGACACACCATGTACAGATAATTATATGTGATGTGCTATATTTGTAGAGTGAAGGTTTTGATTGTGTATTTCTTTTCCAACTGAAACGTAATCATGTGCGGAGAAAATGAGTGGTTGCATCGTCATTTTTACATGAAAATTCCTGCATTCAAAGTAGAAATTCCATAGAATCCAAATTTACCTTGATCTCCAATTATAATGAAAAATGTGTGTAAAACTTGGTACATAGTTACCTTAAAATGCAATAATACTGAACAATCATGGGAGGATTTGCAATTAGGAGATGTTCATGTTTTTCACCAATGGCTACTGGATTCTGACAGTATGAACAGCCAGTAGCAGATACCAGCATTTTAATTGATAAATTTCCTATCCTGTTGGATTGGATCTTTATGCTTTTTGGTCATTTGGTTTGGACAGCTTCCAGTGCCCATGACAAAAACCAACATTGATGTTCTTCCTTGGTTTCACCCTGTTCTATAGCCATGGTTTTATGGTTCAAAGTTGCTAGCCTTTGACAGACAACCTGAACCTGTTTGCCTTTAGCTGTCTGACACTTTGAATTGTGTAACCAGCTTTAATGACACTGATATAATACTCTAAGCTGAAGAGCATTGTGTTGATTGACACTTAACTATTGGTGTGTCAAGCATATCACCTCTTAATCTCTGAGAAATGTGTATTTTTGGTCATTGGATGAATTTTTTTGAAAAAAAAGTTGGAATGGTGCCTACAAGTTGATGAATTGGATTATGATGTAGGTGAGCTGTAAGTTTTATAATATAGGTGATGTGGTATTGCAGTATGGGGCAGACTGCAAAGTAAGGCACTTTTGGTAAGTTCTCATCAGTGTCGGGCAGGTGGCCAGTAGTGCAGCTGGTGTGGGTATGAATACCTGGTGTGGTTGGGCAGATATTCCAAACACAACTTCAAATACCACGGGTAGAAAAAAATGACAAGAATTGGAAAATAAAAATGAATGCACAGTATACTTTTTTATCAGTTGATAGCTGCCAAATGTGTTTACCATACAAAAGTTCCCTGCTGCCAAATTCAGTTCAGTGTTCAATGTGCTTCAAAATAGCAGGGTGGGGAGTGTGGGAGTTGTTTGTGCTTTAATCATGTATGTACATGTTTGTATTGATTCAATGTAAAATATGTGTTTATGTAGAAAAAGTGATTGCCTTAAGCCTCTTGATTTTCTTACCTCATGCTTTTTTTGCATTTGGTGCATGTATTCAGTCTCTCTGGTGCAGATTTTTCCCCCTGGTGTGTTTTGGTGTGGATTATTTTCCACAGCTGGTGTGCCTCATCAAGCTATTTGCCATACTTTGCAGTATGGGGGCATACACAAAACACACAGCACATCTTCACTGGCACGAACATTCATACAATGCTTCCACATGTTATTCCCTTTCTCCCAAACAAAATATTGGAAAAGCGTGGGAGGAAAGGGGTTTTGGACGAGGTAATATATAATGACAAATAATGAAAAATTACAAACAAAAAACTTACTGATGCTTTATCACCTAATAGCAATTTATGTTTAATCACC
>JAOTOM010003248.1:115000-142500 GCA_034440615.1 Ashinkailepas kermadecensis
ATAAATTTAATCCAAAGTTTTGCTGGGGTGGCTTTGTGAACCAGGGCTCTATTGCTAAGCAGAACTTGTTGCGTGAACCCTGGCCCCACCACCGATAACAATGCCCACCATTTAAACTGGGACAGTCCCAGTTGTATAGTGAATTTGACCTGAACACGTCAAGCTAGAAAATAAGCTGCGCTCTTTCGAACAGTGTTCTTATTTTTGCCAACTTGATTCTGTTGCCTCGCAATTTGCTTTCCCCCGACAATTCGTGAAAATAGTGGCCTCCAGCAGCTTCGGTCATATTGATGGTGCATATCGAATATCATTCTATCATTTTTGTTGTTCTGGAGCAAGATGAGATCTTTAGTTGGCCTGTGATATATTTATAGACACCTGTTAGTATCTACCTGAGGTATTAATGGTTGTGAGATAGGTGTGAGATACTCGGCCACAACAGCCTTTTTGTCATTTGTCTCTGCTGCGTTGGTTATTGTGTAACCTTCCGTCCGACGGTCACTACGTTCGGCTGGATCCCATGCTCGTTTTAGCACTGAATAATCGTGTGTTTCAGTGTTGATACCAGGTACACTAATGATAATTAAATTCCGATTCGTGGAATATTGATGATGGAGACATGCCATGTCATGTCACACATGTTATGTTCAAATGCGCAATATCATTCAATGAAGCATGCTCCACACAAACATGCATGCAGTGTTCAATGACGTAGTGTAGAAGTTGCTATCATTAAAAAAAAGACTGCAATAGTTGTGGTCTCAACCTTTTCGTCATTTTGGTCCACATTTCAGGAAAGAAAGCTGGTTTTGGTAGATGTTTCAGAGCGTACACCTTTCTGATGCTGCCTCCACCCAACAGGTATCTAACGGCGACCGAGTGGGCCACTCAGTATGGCGGCCACAAGCGGTCGCGGCCGCCTGATCAGCGCGACTTCCGCCGTCTGCCCTTCACGCACTGCGCGCTGTCGCTGCAGCCGTTCGACAGCCCGCTCTGCACGGCCGACGGCAACGTCTACGACCTGCTGCACCTGGTGCCGTTCATCAGACGCTACAAGATGGACCCCATCACGGGCAAGGTAGCCGTCTGCACGGAGCCGACGCGAGGGTGTGCGGGACCCCGCCGCCGCGGCAGGGGTCTCCGTCTGCCGGCTGGAAGGTGTTCGCTGGGCTGCGGCGTGTTCATTAACGACAACACACAGGGCTGCTTCGTCCCACTGTTGTCAGTTGTGGGTGCCAGTTGGCGGCATGGGGATGTGGGCACGTCTGACCAGTGTTGAGCTTGGTACGCTCGTTAAATGACGATGGGGATGTGGGAACGTGTAATCAGTGTTGAGCTTGGTACGCTTGCTATGCTGCGTACCATGCCCACGCCACGCTGACGTAGCGTAGTCGTCGCTGCGCATTGACGGCCATTGCGCCAAACTCAAGTGGCCCGAGTGAGGAATGGATGGCATCGCGTCACTGTTATTAAAGTTAAATGACTAAATATAGATGGTATTCCAGGGGATTCACTCGCCGAACATCTAAGCTATAGAGGGAAGCTGACCTGAACCACATTCACATTCACCACCGAGACATTCACAATGCAACACCTGACTGACTTCCTGGGTCACATGTGGCGAAACGTGGCCGTGTGTGTATGTAGGGGTACAGCGATAAAGTATGAGGATATAGAAGAACATGTTCGTCCATCATGGCAGCTGCGAGTACGGAGATGACTTGCTATCCTGCCAAACGTGGCTGTGTGTGTGTGTAGGGGGACGGCTATAGAGTATCAGGATGTAGAAGAAAATGTATGTCCATCGTGGCAGCTGTGGGTATCGATGACTTGCTATCCTGCCAAATCGCCACATCCGAGTGAGTCGCACGACGCTGCAGCTATCACCAGTGGCTCAAGAAGTGCTGAAACTCGTCTCTGACTCGCGGCAATCAGTTCGTTTTGTGTCTTTTTTCGGTACCTGTTAGTTTGGTGGGAGATACATTGCCAACCGTAGGCATGGAACGTGTGTCACTCTGGAACCCTCCAAGACTACGGGTTCGAAGGGAATGGCAAGATCGATGATGATCTTGGACCATTCGGTTGCTTTGTTACTGATTGACGTGTTCCCTGTCCTCTTCGCCAGCCGCTGGACGCCAAGGGTCTCATCAAGCTGAACTTTGCCAAAAACAATGAGGGAAAGTATCACTGCCCGATCTTGTTCAAGACTTTCACTGAGAACTCGCACATTGTGGCAATCAAAACGACTGGAAATGTGATGTCATATGAGGTAAGCTGTGAAAAGAAGATGACATGCTAATCGAATCTCACCAGAAATTATTGATATAATTTCGATGCCCGTACTTTCCAATGATTAAAACCAACGTGTTTTGACCTTGGTAAATAGGTACGAATGTGCATGAACACGAAGACCATGGTTAGCTTTGGGCCGAACGAGAGGGCGAGAGGGTAGGCTACAATGTCGAGAGGGCGAGAGGGTAGGTCACAATGTCGAGAGGGCGATAGGACTAAAGGGAATGCTACAATGGTCGTGTTGTGTTGATCAGGTGATGACAAAGTGCCCGTGATATCCGCCGATTGAGATATTTATATCGGCGCTCCCACCGTCTGCTTACGCTATTGGTCTCTATCGAAGCAAAGCTGCCAACCGCACTGCGTGTACGCAGATTTTCCGCTCATTGCAGCACGAAAAGGACAACTTAACATCCTCATATCTCGGTTTTGGACGAAATTTCATCCTCGTTTTCTGCATTCATCCGATAAAATGTCAGCCCGATATAGCAAACGCATCACAATTTTTAACTTGCAATCATTTTAAGCATTTTCGGTGACAGTAGCATGCTCCGTGATATGCGCAGGTGAAACGACTGACTACTCGCTGGCTTTCAAGACTATTTTTTCAGAACCATCAAGCTGCAGACAACACAAATATAGGGGAACTGGATTGATGGTATACAATGCTCTGGTGACCGAGAGCGGAGTTCATCGTGTTATCTGCACCAAATGTGTTTGTTAATTTGCTCGGAATGTTGCTATCTGTGTCTGCAACATAAATATGTCATACACATCCTTGAGCCTAATTTGATTAATTTGTAGTGGTTAATGGCTTTTCAGGGTAATTAAGCATAGGAAATTGTTGCATCGACGTGAAGCGTAATTTGCTTAGAATGTGACTAAGATGACATTATTGCTTTGCTTGATTTCACAACACGACGTTGCTCTAAAGTCCTAGATTAATGACGGACACGTCAGTGCGTGATGAAGATTGCGTTTCGTTACGCCGTTTTCACCACGGAAATGACATTTCCTCCAATGGAGCACTGCATTATCAGCTGTGCCAAACCTTGACTCACGTTGTCATCACGCTCGCCGAGTCGTGGCCGCCGGAAAAGCAGCGGGGACGTGGGGAGGGGTGACACCAGCTCCCTTCTGCCGTTGTCGACTGGGTTGGGGCTCTCGTATGCTTAGTGTTCCGCACTGTGTTTGTATTCGTGTCAGTGTAAGCTGCTGTATTCGTCTGCCAGGCCGTGGAGGAGCTGAATATAAAGACGCAGAACTGGCGGGAGCTGCTCACTGATGAGCCGTTCACCAGGAAGGACATCATCATCATCCAGGACCCAAACAATCTGCAGAAGTTCAACCTCTCCGCTTTCTACCACATCAAGAACAACGTCAAAGTTGTTGACGAGGGTGAGACGTGTGATGGCCGCATTTTCCGTGACGTCATTATGGTCACGCTCATGTGGGCGTCTCCTTACTGTCGTGCATGGCAGTGGTAGCCATGGCAGATTCGCAGAGGCTATGAACATCACATGCATGTATTTTAACATTGTTTTGCATATTCATCATTGATCATTAAGATTTTAGGTAAGCACAGCCCATGTTAATGTATGTGTCGTGCAACGTACAGGATCCCATGGTGGAACTGAAAGACTCCTTTATCTGAAAGATACCTGGTAAAACGTTGCAAATCAGCTGCCCCCATTACTGTTAGTTCCCATCCTTACCCTGGCCCTTCCATATCTGTGTATTCTTTAGTCTCATGGTTATTCATATGACAAATGTCATGTCTTTGTGTTTTTCTCAGCGAGTTAGTCATGCTCCGTCATTAAAAATTTGTCCACTACTCTCTATATATAGCCAGCTCCTCGCTTTTTTTATCTCGCTACCTGGGCACACAGGGAGGTTCGTTCGCAAAGTTTGTATTTATGTTTGCGATACGCTGTCCAACAAGAAAGAAGACAAGGCAGGATGATGCCTGGCATAGCATGTAACATATCCACACATGCATTCACACGCATATAATTTAACACAGTCAGATGACGCAGTTATAGAATGGCGCTCCTGTCCTCGTGTTGGTATGTAGCAGGGTTAAAATAATGGTTTTTCGTTAGGTGTGAGATGTCGAAACGCGCACAGTAGGATGGCGAAATTTGCCATGGAATTAGTGTCATTTAAAATGCTTTTGGTGTCTCAGACTCAAATTCGAGCTAATCGTATAGGTACTTATGACAGTACCTTTATCATTTTTTTTAGATGCATAATTTAAGAAGAGCTGTATTCGGGATAGAGATAATAATAGCCATGCTATATGCTGGTAGTGTATGCCATATCACATTATAGGTAATCCCTTACCTGAAATGGCATTGCGAAATGTTCGTGTATTACCACTCCTTATCGAGAGCATGCACATACTACTTATAAATGAGATACTGTTAGAAAGGAGATGCGAAAACTTCATAAGCATGCATCAATGGGCAGGATGTTGGTACTTCTTGGAGAAGGAGGTCGATTGAGCATTCAAAAAGTGGTATATTTCACCCCATTTCACGAATAATTTGTCACTGGTATGTAGGGACTCGAAACCGAAACTATGGCTTGACAGATGTCGAGCGGAGCAAAATAGACCCGGCCGCCCGTCTGAAGAAGGTGAACACCGTCACAAAGGAGGTTCTGGAGGAGCTCAACCGCGAGTACAAGACCACAAAAACGGAGACCAAGGAGCAGAGGAAGGCGGACAAGTTCAACGCGGTAAGAAGCCGAGCCGACGGCCCATAGATTGCCCTAGTACCGTGGCGTCCTCCTCACCTACAGTTTGTGTACCAAGGTGTCCTGACTGAAGGTTAAATGGTCAGTTCCTGAAATCCGACCAACTACTGGCTCGGCTACCCGTTGGTTGGGGTCCTGGAATGCAACTTTAATAATTATGGTCGCGAACCTTCCTTCCAACAAAAGAAAGCGTGAGTGATGTGACCGAGGTTAATTTGTATCCCATTTGTATGTGCCGAAAATATTGTTAGTGTAGTGAGGTCACATAGGTAAGGAAGAGCTACACCTGCCTACCTATTAATGGGTAGGGGTATTTACAACAAAAAAAGGTAAGTATCAGTTGTTGATGCATGCGCTCGCGCAACTGTTGGACACTCTCGTGTCATAATTCATGTGATGGTGTGTACTAGAGGTGGCAGATACCCAAGATTTTGTGACCATAGCCCGAGCACGACCAGTCTGATGTTGCCTAGCCCGGTTGGAGCCAGGTCAAGCTTCGCTGAAGCCCGGCCAAAAGACCAGTTTTGCAATACATGCGTTTTCCGTATAAAGTAGTAGCACTGTTTTTTTCTGTTAAATTAAGGTCATGTATGAAATTCACATCATCTTCGATGGCCTCGTTCACTCCCAGAACATGAATTGAAAATTAGCTCTTATCAAGGCTTTCTTGTTGTATTGGCAGGTATTGATAGCAACAACATGGCAGTTGCAAAACAATTATTAAAACCCGAAGGTTAATACCCATTATTTATCATACTCAGTCTCAGGAAGCGACAAACTCACGACTACACAGCTTTGATTGCATCACTGTTCAATAACCGTAGAAAGTTGCACCATGTATCTAAATCACAACTAGTGTTGGGAAAATAAGCTGTTCCTGGCGTTTTGTCATCTAGAACATCGCCCTCTCCAGAAAACTATCCCCTCGTTTTTATCAGTTGGAGCTGGAATGGTACTGCTTGACAACACATTGTTCTGTGACAGTGTTCAAGATTTACTTGAAAGCACAAACTGAGATTCCGATGCCATAGGTTTGAAGAAAAATGCTGTCCTCGTATTCGATTACCCAACAATTTTCCTCTCCACATCTAGGAGTATAGAGCAAAAATCCTACCCTGATCACAACATACCACTTCCGGATTTAAGAATCCGAACTGTATCATCTTACTGTTTGCAAACTGTATCATCGAATTGAAATCACTGTTATCAATGAGTGCTGCATGACCGACGCAATCGATGCGCCCCTAAACTCCAACAACCAACCAACCACTCTTTTATCAATAATTTGTTTTTGTGTTGGGACGTATTGATAGCAACACCATGATGCTTACAAATCCACTCTTAAGACGCACAGGTAATGCCCATGACTGACCATCATCAAGCCAAGGAAAGAACAAACTTAAGATGACCAAACTTTGATTTACGAAGTGTTCATTGATCTGTAAGATGCTGTACCATGTATCTAATAATTATACCATACCACTACCAGATTCAGAAATCCCAACTGCAATGTTATTCAATATTCAAAATTCCTGATAATCTACTATAGAAGCAATATAACTGGCCCGTCCTACTATCGTTCGCTGCATCGCTTTCCTCTTCAACAAGCAATCCTTGATTTTGACTATATCGTGGACACTAAGTTCGTTGGCATAACTAATGCGTCAAGTAACCGCTTATGATTACAATGTACAGCAGCGAGCTCGAATAATACCACGTATTGCAATTAATGCCAACTCACTCAATGTAGTCATTGCAAGAAATGCATCAACATTAACGTTAGCAAGAATGGCTTTAAAATCAGGTGGCATAGGAGCGGCTACAAACATGCGATAATCAGCTGGATAGGGGCCTCAATTGTGCATGCGAGTTCTATGGACTATTTTGCTATGCGATACGGTTGCATGCACATTAATCGAAATTACTTCGATATATGTTCAATTCATCTGTGCAATATTACTGTCATCAGCATAACTCTGGAAATCAACGTTCAGCGTTGTATGATCATCTTACTTGTACATTCATCTCATAACGTCACGTACTCATTACGTGGGCTAAGATGGAAACTTGGGATGCAGTTATTATTAGCTTGGCCTTTAGTGGCGCACCAATGACACGTGACGCAATTTGCGGTGAGGTGTTGTGCAATTTCACTTTTCTGCTAGTTCAAAGGTATGAGGACGTAATAAAGTACGCAATTTCGAAGTGTGTGTCATTGTTATCTAGGGACAAAATGCTCAACATTCAGTTCATTAAGGTAATTGTTTAACGCAAGAAAGCACAAAAAACCGGAAATATCGGGATTTCGTCATGTCTAATCCCGGGATCTGGATTAAATTTTTCGGAATCTCGGCATTGACATCCATATTACGTACCATCTGTGGTGACCCAGTCACGGGTCTGTACCTACCCAGTGCAGTGACCCAGTGACAATCTGTACCTACCATCTGTGGTGACCCAGTCACGGGTCTGTACCTACCCAGTGCAGTGACCCAGTGACAATCTGTACCTACCATCTGTGGTGACCCAGTCACGGGTCTGTACCTACCCAGTGCAGTGACCCAGTGACAATCTGTACCTACCATCTGTGGTGACCCAGTCACGGGTCTGTACCTACCCAGTACAGTGACCCAGTGACGAGCTGTACCTACCATCTGTGGTGACCCAGTCACGGGTCTGTACCTACCCAGTGCAGTGAACCATTGACATCCATATTACGTACCATCTGTGGTGACCCAGTCACGGGTCTGTACCTACCCAGTGCAGTGACCCAGTGACAATCTGTACTTACCGTCTGTGGTGACCCAGTCACGGGTCTGTACCTACCCAGTGCAGTGAACCATTGACATCCATATTACGTACCATCTGTGGTGACCCAGTCACGGGTCTGTACCTACCCAGTGCAGTGACCCAGTGACAATCTGTACCTACCATCTGTGATGACCCAGTCACGGGTCTGTACCTACACAGTGCAGTGAACCATTGACATCCATATTACGTACCATCTGTGGTGACCCAGTCACGGGTCTGTACCTACCCAGTGCAGTGACCCAGTGACAATCTGTACTTACCGTCTGCAGTGACACAGTACCTATCCTCTGCAGTGAACTAGTGTCGATATGTACGCACTCTTTGCAGTGAGTCAGTGACCCCGTGCGGTAGCCCAGTGACAGGTCGGCACCTGGTCTCGGCAGTGAGCGCTGTACCGCCGTCTGCCTCAGGCACACTTCTCGACGGGCGTGGTGGCGGCCGGCCTGACCTCGACCGTGATGGAGCCCGTGCTGCAGCACGAGGCGGCCGTTGTCGACGACGACACGGTCCGCTACAAATACGTGAAGAAAAAAGGTGCCGTCGCTCGTCTGCAGTCGCCCCGTATCGGTGGCCGCGTCACCCTGTAGCATGGCGTGGGTGGTTCCGGGCCGACAGGAGGAAAGCCGTGGCTCGAGAATCCACCGTCCGTGACCAGGGACGGGGATCCAACCAGCGAGTCGGGGACGGGAGCAGACTGCTCTGCTACTGGACCGCTCTCCCTGAATACGCTAGCCATGTTGGAGCTCCCTGATACCCCCAATGGAAGTGTGAAGAAGCGTCACTGGATCAACGCCTGCACGTCAGTCAGATAGGATTATGGTATGAAGTCATATTACACGTCAGGTGCGGATGGGAAACCGGTGAAAAATATAGCAATTTATGTTGCCGTCAAGTGAACAGGTGTAGCTGCGAGGCTCTTCGATACTTTGTGTAGCCTGTGTAGTACCATGAGGCCGTACACCAATGCATGAGTTCAGTGCTGTTTTGTATAACCGTGAGTGACGGCACGTTATGCACGTGCTGCTGCCATTGCTTGGTCATTGGACCTGAGCAGGTTATGTATGTCTGCCCAGTGCTTGTTCGCTGGACCTCAGCAGGTTATGTATGTCTTGCTCCCATTGCTTGTTCACTGGACCTGGGCAGGCCATGTACGTCTAGTGATCAATGCTTGTTCGCTGAACATGGGCAGGTTATGTACGTCTTGCTCCCATTGCTTGTTCACTGGACCTCGGTAGGTTATGTACGTCTAGTGACCAATGCTTGTTATCTGGACAGGTTATATACGTCTAGTGACCAACGCCGGTCCGCTAAACCTGGAACTGCACTGTGAGATGACGCCGCGGGCCTGCGAGAACTTCATCAAGCATTGCTCGAGCGGCTATTACGCCGGCATGAAATTTCACAGGTCCATCAAGAACTTCATGGTGAGTCCAGTCAGCCATCATGACTGCATACTGTCAGAGCCACCTTCACACACTTGAATTGCCGCCAGTGGTATATGTGAGCGAGTAGCCATATCAATCCATAGGATTGATGGATAGGCCAGTTCTGTTTCCCAGCTAGTGCATTCAGTGATGATGCATGATTTCCCCGAGGAGGGGCATTGTGTCCAAAGCGGTGCCTCAGTCTCCTCACTAAATATGTGGTGTGGTGGAGTGATTGTCGTAATGTTCCTGGTAGCCACTGAGTTGGCCAGCTAGTATGTAACCGAGTTCTTGGCGGTGGCGACGCAGATCCAGTGCGGCGATCCGCTGGCCACGGGCGAAGGCGGACAGAGCATCTGGGGCGAGCCTTTCGCCGACGAGTTTCGGCCGAACCTGAGTCACACGGGCCGCGGTGTGCTCTCCATGGCCAACTCGGGACCCGGCACCAACAAGTCACAGTTGTGAGTTTAACCATCGCGGTACCGGCACGTCACAGTTGCGAGCATAACCAGCGCGACATTGGTAAGTTACAGTCGTGAGTATTCAGCACGGCACCAACAGTTAATCGGCAATTGTGCGCACTAATAGCGCCAACCATGTGGATCAGTTTCAAAGCGGCGTATGGTTGGGTGACGATGTAGGCAGATTTGGACGAGACTTACGTCTCGTGGTGACCTCGATTGGGGTTTTAACTGGACTCTAACCGTGTCTCAATATCAAGTTATACCAGATCCCCTACCCGGGGTACCAAATGCCCCGTCTTTTCACCAGATACCCCACACCGGTACCAGCTGTCCTACTTCACCAGCTATCCCATCCCAGGTACTATATACCCTATATCTATACCTTATATATATATATATATATGTATATGTATATATATTCGTTCCGTGTCCCGGGTACCTCGCCCGTTCTGCCAGATACCGCTGTGCCTCGCGTCAGATATGCCCCTTCCCCACGCAAAAGTATGGCATGTATGGCACACGGCGGCCTGACAACCACGGCGCGTCTCTGTCCGCCAGCTTCATCACATTCCGGTCGTGTAAGCACCTGGACGGCAAGCACACGGTGTTCGGCGGCGTGGTGGGCGGCTTGGAGACGCTGTCGGCCATCGAGCGTGTCGAGGTGGACAACAAGGACCGGCCCATTGAGGACATCGTCATTTCCGCCTGCCACGTGTTCGTCGATCCATTCCAGGAGGCCGACGAGGAGGTGAGGTTTCCGCCGCTGGTCGGGGTAGCGCATAGACGAGGTCGCTGTATCGGAATGGGGTGCAATGCTGCTTGAAAACGAGGTGGTTTGTCAGACAGGCGTCTGTTTATGCGCTGTCGTATACGACCCTCGTGAATATTTATACATCACCGAGCCGACCAATGGATCAATAACCTTGTGTTTGCAAGCGTTCTAGAACGAGACGCACCGGGAGTTCATCGCTTGGGAAATGGAATAGCATTGATTGGATGCTTTTCCAATATGTGATAGCCATCGAGACATCTTCGCGGCGTGTTCTCGGCGAGCCTGGCACGCCGTGACCTGTGACCTGTGACGTGGCCGGCAGCTGGCGCGACTGCGCAGTGAGGAGGCGAAGCGGCAGCAGGAGACGACAGGCGGGTCGGCCACCTCTGCCGCGGCCGCACGACCGCCACTGACGGCCGTCCGCTCCGGCGTCGGCAAATACCTGAGTCCGGGCCCGGCGTCGGCGGCGCCGGCGGCCAACTCCAAAACGTGAGGCCTGCTCGCCGGCGGCGGCGGCCGGACCGTGGCGGGCTATAGTCGGATTGTGGTCGGCGTGTGGTCACTGAGCGTTCGGACTGCGGGCTGTAGTCTGATCGAGGTCGGGGTATGGTCGGTCAACAGTCGGACTGTGGTCGGGTGGCAACTGGTCCGTCAGTTATCGGTGTAGTTACACGCTAGATTGGTAGAGTCAATCTCTCGGCCTTGGCGCGAAGCCGGGATCAAAGGGCGTAAGGAACGCCATGAGCCCAGTGGTGTAACCGCGAGCTAGTTCGGAGCGAGCGTAGGCGGCAGATACGCCTTTGATACATTGACGCCTGTATGGGGTAAAATCACTCAAAACTCCAATATCTCACGAAATACTTTGGTTGCTGTAAATTGGGGGCATACTTAGGTAAGACTGCATGAAACTCACAATATGCGCCAAGATATTTCACTTAGAGTCGATACTGAAATAACTTACGGCAATGCAGTAGCACATTATAGTAGCACGCCACCATGAATGCCAACAATTGCCGGACTACATAATCAGACCCAGCCAACTACAAGCATACCAATACCGGACAATCTCGAAATCATTTGGCCTTGGGGTCGTCAACTTTGTTAACTTAACCGAGTCCACTACAGCCGTGATCTCCACCAAATTTTGTGTTTTTAGCTTCAATAGTTTCCGAGATGTTCAGCGAGCGGAATCCGCCCCCTTCGGCTCGCGTTATGTGAGAGGCCCTCTGGCTCGCGTGCTAGCACGCGCACCGGAGGAGAGGCGGAATCCGCCCGCCCCTTTTGTTTTTCGATGATATTTTAAATGGGCAACAATATTGTAATGGGATTTGACTGTTGCAAATCGAGAAGCGCTACCTATGCAAAAATGATTTTAAAAAAAGAAATCAGTTGGTAAATATGGGAACTGCGAAGGTGTAACGTAGACTGACCGGCCGCCTTGTTTTCAAGTTACAAAGGTTTCGTCGGTACGGCGGCGCGGCGTGCCGGCCGATCTGGACTTCATTTGACCCTGAAGGCATTGTCCCAGGGTTATCAAATGCATACTGCACATAGGTGACTACAACCGTAATCTCTCCTCCAAATTTGTGCATCTAGCTTCACTTGTGTCCGCGATCTTAGGGGGAGGGATCCACCCCCACCCCCACCCCTTCCCCTCCGGCTCGCGTTGTGAAAGGCCCTTCGGCGCGCGTGTTAAAACTGCTCGGAAGTGTTGGAACTTCCACGCAAAGCTTCAGGCAGCAGTTGGATTCATCAGTGTTTTTTTATTTCTTAAATATACAGTTGGAAATTGTATCGTACTTTCTAGCCACCCTGGAATCGTCCAGGACAACAAATTAATTTTAGACATGCAAACAAACATAAATAACCTTGTAACAATTATTTTCGGCGTAGCTGATGGCAAGCGTTATGTAGAAATTGGCCCATTTTAATAGAAGCATGCCTTGTGAACAACTTACCTGGAGCGATCTCCAACCGAAATATGACTTCTTTACTTCGGAAAAGTTTGCCAGATCTCCTTATTATTGTTCAAACGTGACCAAAAACACTCCGTTTCAAGGACTGTGTGTCCGCAGAACTGAACCAAGGCCCGCGAATGATCAAAACTGGTCGAAGCGCCCTAAAGCCCAAATAACTAACTTAACCAAGCCCCGACATACCCACCGCATTGGGCCCTGAGAAGTATGTAAGCATTTTGGTACTCTGGCCTTAGAATGAGTATTGCGAAGTTTTCCGATGATATCTCAAATCGATTGAAGGAATTATTCATCCTTCCAAACAGTCGTTTGAAGCCGCTCTTGACGAAAGCATACTTTAAAAATCCAACAAATGTGCTCGCATATCTCAGAGTGGTCGGCATAGCCTCATATAGTTGCTCGGTGTGATGAAATGTATGAATTTCAGCGGTAACCGTTTACAATCTCAAGTAGTGTAGCGAATGACCCCATGCAATACCGACCCTAGCTCAGTATTGTAAGTGTCGTGAACAATCGAATACTTCGAAAACACAGACGGTAGAAGCCAAGCATGTTACGATGTAACAAAAACGAGATTTTTGGAACATGTCACAGAAAACTCGCTCCCAGTGCTGCCCTGATCAAAGTTGGAACTTTATAATGGGAAATACCAAGTAGAAAAGACCGTTCGGAGGAGTCACAAAGTTTCAGGATAATCACTTCAAGCGTTCAGTAGCTAGAAGCAAAATAAAAACAGCGGGGGAACACTGTGTCCACTCCCTCCCGTACTTGGGCTATGTCTTGATGAGGATCCCATAAATATAATTAATGTTTGAATTACTTTATGTAATGAAATGAAAATGAAAGTCTCCTGTTTTTATTCTAAGGGTACATATTTTGAGCTTAATATCTTATAATTGGTATTTGGGTTCAGGAGCGCATTGACTGCGTTGGTCATACATCGTTTTTCTTCTTTTTAAATGATGGATTGATTATTTGGGTTTAAGGGTGCGCCGACTGCAGGGTCATTTGGCGCCCATTCTTTTTAAATGAAAATTACTATGATTTTAAGTATGTTTTATCTTAAAATTCATCGTAATTTTCTTCCAGCATGTTGCTTAAGAGTAAAAATTACGTACGGTGTTGGCGTAGAGACGTGCCCTGCCTCCGTAGGTAGCGATGCCAACGCCATCATTTTTTAGGATCCGCCAGGCAGCTCCGTGAAGGCCAAATGAAGGTCACGACAGCGGGTAGTGGGCTGGCCTTATGAAATAGCCTTGGCCGGAATGAGCGGACAGGGCCCTGGAGGAATGGCGCCCAGTGGCTTCGTGTCCGGTATAATTAATTCGATTGACTACATTGGGCGCTGTATGAGCATCGCAGTCGATGCGCCCCCAAGCCGAAATAACCAACCATTCGATTGACTACACTGAGTTGTGGTTGGTCAGGGTTGGGGACTACACGTTCACGCTTCCCGACCACTTAAGAGGTGGGACTCATTGTACTTTCGATATCTATCTATATTTGAGAAACATTATAGCTATTAAACAAAATGTAGGAACCATAATGAATTCAAGCATTTTCACACTTTTCACCTCGAACACTGAATATACCTCCTCCACCAGGAATCACGTGCTCTTCTGGATCTGACACTGACGTGGCGTGTAAGAGGCGGGCTTGCAATGTTATTAAACGGAGGAATGGTTTGCAGGAAAGCGGAGGAGCCGCCACCGCAAGTACCCAAAAAGAAAAAGGTGGCCGGCTACGACTTCAAAGGCTTCAGCAGCTGGTGACGCAGTCTGCCTGACACCGAGTGTGTGCATCATGTGAGCGGGTTGGGTGTACATCTACAGCACTGTCTGCCTGACTCGAGTATCATGCGAGCGGGTTCCGTGTACACCTACAACGCTGTCTGCCAGACTCGAGTGTGTATCATGTGAGCTGGTTGCGTGTACACCTACAGCGCCGTTTGCCCGCCTCCGCTGCGTATCATGTGAGTGGGTTACGTGTACAACTACAGCGTCTTGCACAATGTCAGTGAATATATTGAAGACAGTTGTCTTCAATACATTTCAGTATACAATATATTCAATACGAAAGTGTTGTCTGGCTACTGCCAGACAAGCTCGTGCAGACAAGACAAGACGTGCAGACAAGACGAGCACGTGCAGTAGCGTAATTCTATCATGTTTTGTGCAATGCTACCGGTCAGAAACATGACTTACCGTTCCCATTTTTTCCACAGAAGCTCGAACCATTTGCTGTTTGGGCTACCATCTTTCACACGGACCAATGCGCGTCTTTGGCCCTTCGTCCCCCCCCCCTGTTAAAGAACCTGACTTCGCTACTGATGAACTGTTACTGTCCGGCCCAACTGGAACGGATGTTATTCAGAAGATTCGCCTAAAACGTGCACTATTGGAAATACCTACATAAATCCTGGCGGTGCCACTAGTTGTGCTCGTGCAATGCTGGCCAGTGTTTTCGCGTCAACAGTCGGATCGTATCCATCCGCCAAATATGTCCCATTATTACGCCTCAAACGTTCACTCCAGCTCCTTTGGGTTTGCAGCAGTGCCAGCAGTTTCGTCATGTTTTCTGGCTGGAGAAGGGCTCACAGTTGCGGAGAGTGTATTGCATGTAAATACAGGTAAATACGCGATTGGTCTAGGTGTGATTGTCGCTCAGTCGGGCACCGCGCCCCAGCATAGCACTCAAGCATAACAGACAAAATACAGCCATCGAAGTAGCGTTGCCGCTGAGATTTATACGGCCATCCAGTCACGACTTGTCGCCGAGTACCACAACCGAAGCCTTTCACCCGTGGAGAATACGGGCCTCAGGTCCTCCACCAGTCTTTGGTAAGTAACACAAATCACGACCGTGATACCAAGTTGTGCACAACCACACCCAGCCGTGTAAACCCAGTACAAAAGTATTCTGCTGGCTTGCACAGCCTGGCTAACCTATACACTGGCCAGGCGGCGTAACTTTCATCGGCCTGAGCACAAGCCAAGCTCTGGAAATGTTGCGAGGAAGGTGTCGACTGTCGACCTTGTGAGGCGTCGACTGTCGAGCAGCGTGGGGTGGCCGCACGACGCCCTCAGGCGAACACCTTCTGCACGGCTCCCTTCAGCTGGGCGATGACTGCCCGCGGATCGTCGGCCTTCACTACAGCGCTGCCTGACACGATCATGTTGGCGCCGGCCTGCGGCGAGCGGTTTAAGTCACGACTGAGTTCCGGCCTGCACGGGCCGAGTAGCCGACAGCCATCAATTTCGTGTCATTCGGTCGAGGAAAACGCTGCAACACCCCACGGGCATCATTTTGCGCTGGCTTCATTTCATTCATTCATTCATTTTGCGTTGGCTTTGCGCTGGCAAGCATTCGTTGAAATCATGGTCATGTAGCTGACGCAAAACATTCGCCAAGGATTCCAAGCGCTGGAATCAGCCGGGTGACTGACCCTGTGCGTCAAATTTAATGTTTAAGTAGAATGTCCCAGTGGAAAAGCACTATTACCGGGAGGACCGCGTAGCAGTAGAAAATACATCCTAGAATAGCGGAAAATATCAATTTACAATGGAATAAATAACACTCCCTATATGCCTGCTTTCTGCCCAGACCTGGCCTGTTACTTGTCGCCGAGTGTCCTATCCAACTAGCCCAGAATACGCTGGGAACCTGCATTGACTTGTGCGCACGAATCGATGTAGGGTGGGGTCACTGACCTGGGCACAGATGTCGATGTTGTCCGGACTGACGCCACCGTCCACCTCGATGTCAATGAGTGGGAACTTCTGCCGCAGCACGCGAATCTTTGGCATCATGTCTTCCATGAACTTCTGGCCTCCGAAGCCGGGCTCCACGGTCATCACGAGCACCATGTCGGCCAGCTGCGCGAACGGCAGCACCACGTCCACGGGGGTCCCGGGCTTGATGCCGATCCCAACCTGGTGGCAGCAGGCAACCACAACCACGGGCAGCGCTTCTTTACGGGGATGCACAATCAAAACGTTAATGACGTAGCGCACCCTCAATGTAGCGGGCAATGTTCGGGTATACTGATCACTGTGGCAAAATGTGACCGCAACAGTCCGCAACAGTCCTGGCGGCTGAGGCCCGTCCCCAGCGTTACCAGCCCTGGCGGCTGCGGCCCGTCCCCAGCGTTACCAGCCCTGGCGGCTGAGGCCCGTCCCCAGCGTTACCAGCCCTGGCGGCTGCGGCCCGTCCCCAGCGTTACCAGTCCTGGCGGCTGCGGCCCGTCCCCAGCGTTACCAGTCCTGGCGGCTGCGGCCCGTCCCCAGCGTTACCAGTCCTGGCGGCTGCGGCCCGTCCCCAGCGTTACCAGCCCTGGCGGCTGAGGCCCGTCCCCAGCGTTACCAGTCCTGGCGGCTGAGGCCCGTCCCCAGCGTTACCAGCCCTGGCGGCTGCGGCCCGTCCCCAGCGTTACCAGTCCTGGCGGCTGAGGCCCGTCCCCAGCGTTACCAGCCCTGGCGGCTGCGGCCCGTCCCCAGCGTTACCAGTCCTGGCGGCTGCGGCCCGTCCCCAGCGTTACCAGCCCTGGCGGCTGAGGCCCGTCCCCAGCGTTACCAGCCCTGGCGGCTGAGGCCCGTCCCCAGCGTTACCAGCCCTGGCGGCTGCGGCCCGTCCCCAGCGTTACCAGTCCTGGCGGCTGAGGCCCGTCCCCAGCGTTACCAGCCCTGGCGGCTGAGGCCCGTCCCCAGCGTTACCAGTCCTGGCGGCTGAGGCCCGTCCCCAGCGTTACCAGCCCTGGCGGCTGCGGCTGCGGCCCGTCCCCAGCGTTACCAGCCCTGGCGGCTGCGGCCCGTCCCCAGCGTTACCAGCTCTGGCGGCTGCGGCTGCGGCCCGTCCCCAGCGTTACCAGTCCTGGCGGCTGCGGCTGCGGCCCGTCCCCAGCGTTACCAGCCCTGACGGCTGCGGCCCGTCCCCAGCGTTACCAGCTCTGGCGGCTGAGGCCCGTCCCCAGCGTTACCAGCCCTGGCGGCTACGGCTGCGGCCCGTCCCCAGCGTTACCAGCCCTGGCGGCTGCGGCCTGTCCCCAGCGTTACCAGCTCTGGCGGCTGAGGCCCGTCCCCAGCGTTACCAGTCCTGGCGGCTGAGGCCCGTCCCCAGCGCACACCCATATTATGAAGCCTTCTGAACCGTGCAACGCTATCTAAAGATTGTTTGTTTCCATTGATTGCAGTCTTCCGTCTTACAAATGAACCATTGTAACCCAAAATGTTCAGTGCCTCAGCATTCAACCAATGCGACATATTCAGTATAGTCCTGGATGTCTGACGGTAGGTGCTATGATTTGGATAAGGGCCAAAGGCAGCTTTTTCAAGCGGGCTGGTGTACTTTGGTACTTTCTGGGATCAATTTCCCACACCGAAAGAATGCTGTGCCTTGCACGCTCTGGGACGCAAAGTACGACTGAAGGGCATATAACTCCATTAGTCCCACCCCACCCTTCTCCGGCTGCGCTATACGTGGCTACTAGTGCCACATCTGACTGTAGTGGCCACTGGGCAACTGGCCATGCAGGGTCGGGGTCATGTTCGCCAAGTGATCACAATGATGATGACTTAAGCACACTGGTTGGTTATTGGGGTTTAGGGGCGCATCGACTGCAGAGGTCATGCAGCGTTTAAGCACACCTAAGATAGCAAATATATTACAGTTTGATGAGTATCATTGTGGATATAACAGGCTATTTCATGTATCTTTTTTACTTCACCATTCAGTGTTGCTACCTACAATTATCCTGGGAATGCAATCAGTTCTTTTCATGCAGGAGCAGTGTTTTAATATTCAGCATGTCAAATAGGGCTTCATTTTCCTTCTCATTATGCACTATTGGGTTTTGTACCTTCATTCCAGCCTCCCGAATTTTTCTGCAAAGTCCTGGGATGTCATTTGAAGCCTCTGCATGGAATGTGTACTGGTTGCCACCTGCATCTGCCATGGCCTCAACCCACTGGAAAAGATGAACACATAATTGTAACTTGGCTTCTGCAGCAATTAAAGTATTTTTTAAGGAAATCATTAATTCCTTATGATATGCATTCCAGGTTACATTAACCAGGCCCAAATCAGCAAACTGTGCTCCAATTTTGTATTGAATTTGGCCCTTAAGATAATCTATGGGTTGCATTTCAGATTTTCATGTTTCAGCTTGATCAGATCAGCAGTTTTGCTCTAGAAATATTATTGTCTTCACAATTTGATGTTTTTACAACTGGGGAATCTAAAATGGGGCAACAGGACCCAAGCCCCTCCCACTTCTCTCAAGTGGTTAATGTTTGCAACATGTTGCACTAAAATAGCATTTCTCAAAATCTTAAAACATCATGAAATAAATGTTGTATGAAGCAGACCCAGCAAATGTAATCTCATCAAACCTCTTTTTGCTCTATAGAGGAAAAACATGAATAATGTACCTTATTTTCAAACTAAACTGCAATAATTCCATACACTCTACAGGCCTAGCTCAGATGAATACCTGAGGTTATTATTAATCCTTAAAGCTGCATCACTTTGTAACTTTATTTGTCAAATTATTCCCAAAACACCCAACACCCAACATGTGACCTGCAATGCATATTAGTATTACTAACAGTACTATTGTACCTTAAGGTGTTCATTGAGACAAGTTGTACACACATTCTACCTCCATAAAGCAAACAAAGGGTTAGGTCTTGCTAGGTTAGGTTATGATTTTTGGAAGGCTTGCAGTTTAGGGTAATTTTCTTGGAATTTATTTTTCAAATGCGATGTTTATGAATGTGCTTACCATGATGTGACCACTCGGTTCCTCTATAAATGCATAGTTTCCAGTTGGGAGGAAAATAACTCCCAAAATATGACTTGGAGTTAGGTAATATAACATAAAAAGTAATGATAAAAATAGGGAAAAATATAAACTACCCTAGCCTGAACTGTATTTGAAGGAAAAAATGAAAAATTTTGCTGAAATGCTTCCAAAAATCTGAAAATGTTTCTCACAAAAAACAAAAGCGTAACATAACCTAATTTAATCAAACACAGGCCCTTTGCATGCTTCATGGAGGTGTGTAAAAATATGTGTCAAACTTATCTCATGGCAACCTTAAACTGCAATACCAGATTTTTGAAGTTGGAAAATTTTGAGATATTTTTGTAGGGAAATCTTCCACAAAAAAATCCTTTAAAAATAGATTTGGTTAACTTAGGTTGGGTTAGGCTGTCAGAAGTTTAAAAATTTGGGAAGAAAAGCATTTATAAATTTTTGACTTCAGAATATATTTTCCTAAAAGGGACATAGAAAAGTTAGGTTAATTAGGTTACACTACATTTTTTATTCTGCAAAACATGATTTTTTAAAGCAATATTATCTAACTCCAAACACATTTTTGGTGCTATTTTACTTGCCAACTGAAAGTAAGCATTTGTGGAGGAAATGAGTGATATATCATCTTAATCACATTCATAAATGTTGCACTGGACAAATTCCAAAAATTCATCAAACAGCTTAAAGCACAAATTTACCATGTTAGCTACCTAGGTCAAGCATAACACTGCAGTTCAGATTTCAGAACACTGCCCAGCAGAATACTTACATTCTCAGGGTTTGCCACCATCATGTGGAGATCAAAAAAGGATTTAGGAACCTTTTGCCGCAAACACTTTACCACTGGGTGGCCAAAAGTTAAATTGGGAACAAAGTGGCCATCCATAACATCCAAGTGCAGGTAATCTGCACCAGACCTGATCAGCTTGTCAGATTCTTCATAAAGCTTGGACAAATCTGAATTTAAAATGGATGGACCTATTTTTGCTATAACTTTCTTTCCACATGACATCTTGATGGAAATAGTGCAGTGTGTCAGTAGGACTATGGGTCTGTTCCCGAACCCTCTATGTAACTCAAATTTGACACTTCTCAACTGGAAATTGCGGGAATTGGAACAGTAACCTTCCTTATTTTTGTAATACTTTGGATGTTTTCTAAGTAGGTTGATCACTTCTGACTTCACCAAACATTAAGATACCCTGATCCATCCAATATGCAAACGACGCGAGTGGGCAGGGACGGAAGCCAATGTCACATACAACCTCAGGGGCTGAGGACTAAAATGTACTTGTCTTTGGTCCAATTCAGGGTCCAATGGTCTTCTATAGCCTTGGATCCAATCTGTATACGCCCTTGCGTCCAATAGGTCTAATCAAAGTAAAGGTATCTTGGGTCCAATACTGTATGCTATGACCCTATGGGTCTGTTCCCGTGGCTCCACCAGAAGGAACTCAGTGGAGGCTAGTGGAGGCCAGTTGAGACTGTCCCACGGGAATGACCGGTGGAGCTTGGTGGAGAAATCAGCTGACAGCGGTGTGAATTCCGCGACAAAAAGGAAGCATTTGGCGCTGTATCATAAATTGGCCAAATTGCCTTTCAAATGTTTGTCCAGATGATCGCACAATGTACATGGTATGCCTTGTTTTACAAAGTCCCAAATTTTTCTTTATTTCTGGCTATGTACGTGTCCTCAGAGACTGCGGGGAGCACACGTCCTTTTCGCCTATGGGATGAACCAGGCAATCTCTCTTTCCTCTCGGTTGAGCATCGTCTCCCCCTGTTTTGCTGTTTGGCCTGCCTTCTTAACGTACAGCATATAATATCGTGTCTGGACCCGCCGGGCTCCCTCGGCCCCGAGGCGCTTCTCTACCCGATGCTGACTTTTCCTCATCTCAACTTGCCCGACCTCGTCGATCGGGCTCGTGTAGGATTTTAGTCGGCGCCAGAACGGCGGTACTTCTGGGCACGGGAATTGCGGCGGATCCGGCCGGTAAAGTAACATCTTCCCTTAGGCCGAATGACGTAGATCAAAGGCCTAAAAAAGCATGTTTGTGGTCTGCATTTGTTGCTTCGATTATTGTTCATAGTTGTAGTAATTTCATATGTCCTTTGCGAAGGATGATCCTGGTATTCAGTTGATGCATGAAGATGAGATTCGTATGATGGAGGACGTTGTTTACGCGCAAATATATGGCGCAAGTGCGCCGTGATTGAGCTCAACTGAAAAATCACAATTGGACCCTGCTTCTTGGCTGGTGGAGCTTTTGCTCCACTGGTGGAGGTTGGTGGAGGAAAAATCTCCACCGGATTTGCGACGGGAACGACCAGTGGAGGTTTGTGGAGGTTAGTGGAGCCACGGGAACAGACCCGATATATCGCCTTGCTATGACCAATGGCGGGTCGAACTAGAAACTGGATAGAATCCGTGACGTCGATGCTGACCTCACCTCGTGTGTGACGTTCAGCAGAAATGCTGGCAGGAGAGAGGGCAGGCTCACGAACAGGATGTGTTGGGAAGAACAGTTACGTTTATGCCGCAGCTCAGACAACAAACACCGCTTTCTTGTTGATATGATATAGAGGTTCAATTATTATTAAAGAAGTGGGTAGGTAGGTAGGTATGTTTCCACCTGTTTATTAGTAGAAAGAAGGCTACCTAATATTGGAATATTCACAAATACACCCACCAATGTTGATGCACCGTAAGTATGGTGTAACTTTGTTGTTTATGCACCATACATGTGGTATGAATGTTTGAACAGGACAAATGCTTGCATTTTTGTTGGATGGATTGTATTGGATTTACATCTCATTTTAGATAACTCCACATGCTTGGTGTGTGCTTAGCATGCTGGTTCCATATGCACCATTTGCATATTGAAATGTGTGATTTTGATGTTAAATTGATACATTTATTTTATTACTGTTCTGGTAAGAAATTAACATTACTGGTTTAGTTAAAACATTACTGGTCTGTGTAAGAAATTGCTTTTGTGTTCAAGACATTGCTTGCCCTGGATAAGAAAGTGCACTGAAGTACATATGCTTGATTGCATCACATCTACTGATGTTTTATTACATGTGTAGAATATGCTTTAAGATCTTGCTAATATTCTTCATTCTTGGAAATTATTATTCAGAACTTATCATATGTAAACAACATATTCAATAAATATTCCTTTCATGATTAGCCAGACTGCAGTGTGGCACTTTCAACAAGATCTTGTTCAGGCAGGGTGGGAGGCCAGAGGTGTGGCTGGTACAGCAATTGGTGCAGCAACAGGTTCCTGGTGTGGACATTGGACAGTCCTGAACCCTGTCAGCAATGTCGATATAGCCTATGTCTGCAATCTGTATAATTATTTGAACTTTAAACAACATTGAATACTATTTGTCAAATATGTTTGGTTCAATTAAGGATATCAATAGTGGCCAGCCGACGTCAGACTGATGTCCGACATTTCACTCCCCAGCCGATAGCGGGCCCCAAGCACCCCGACATCAGCCTGATGTCGGCTACATGTCGGTTGCATGTCAGCATTGGCAGACATTCCACTCCCTAGCTGACCGAGGACCGCTGTTAGCATGTTCACTGGGAGGTTATTGGATGTGGTCAGGTATACTCCTGAGTACGACATTTCCGACAAAGGAAACCTTGATGCTGTCTTACCCGGATTGATGAATGTGTGTTTCAATGCTGGATGAAAGGGGCTGAGTGGTGTCTTTGCAAGGTACCATCAACACTACATATAGAAGACCATGACACCATGGCTGGAGATCTTGGGTCGGTTGTAGGGGTCGGAACCCCTGGTTTCGTACCTTGGTAATGTTGGCTCTTGCATAGTTACCAGCTTATTGTAGCCTAATAATTTGTTGCTTTGATTTATCTGGGCTCAAAAATATCGCAACCATATGCATCCAAACTTGAACTGGAAAATACCTACATCTCCCCATTATCAAGCACCATGACGTTGATGGCTCAAAGCAACATGGAGTGTGCTGTATGAACGTGTTCACCACAATTGCTGCTAATGCTAGTAACGTCACACAGATCCTGCAGATTTCGTCTGAATTTTTGTTCTTGCAGGATCTGGATGTTTTTCCAGTTCCTGTGAGGTTTGAATGGTGAATTGGCAGATCTGATCCAAAAGTTTGATGTGACACGGACAATTTTTGACAGTATCCGAGCTCCAAATGCACCCTTCGTCAACCACTTTGTGAGACTCATTTTTGCGTTACAGGGTAGCGCAGGATTTGAAATGGTGAAGTTCTCAAGTTTACCGATGGTTCCTGTTTGTTCAATGATCCAACTGTTCTTTCACAAAGATTTTAGCTGAAAAATGCACAGTCGGTACCTTCAATTAAGTTATGTATGTAGTGCTTCAACTACATGGAATTCGTTGCTATAATACATTTACAAAATATTGTTGCTGATTTGTCCTTTCTCTCATATCTACCAATGTGTCTGTTTTTAGACATTATGTCTTGTTCTTGTTAAGTGTGTTTCATTAGCAGGTACCCAGTCGTGCACATATCCGCATAAATATCCAAGATCAACTAGATGGTTTTGTCAAAGAATGTATCTTGTCTATCACTGTCACTTTGAATTCAGTAGCTAATGTCTTCTGGTGGATCCACAAGTATATCTTCCCCCAATAAATGATTAAGGACATGATGAGGCGATGTTGATGATGCGGACAATTTGACAGCAATTCATGGAGTTTGATTTTGTTTGCTATATGCGTGTCTGACCACGTGTGCGACACTGTTGCCAGGTGTTCACCTCGGAGCGCAAACTGTACACCCGAGATACGCTGGCATTGCATCGTCGGAAGGGCGACCCGGACGACTTCCATCGCGGTCACCCGCTCTGCGAGTTCTGCGAGAAACGGTGCTTCTATCCGGCGCCGGTAGATGGCGATAGCGGCACGTGGGTGAGTGGGATCTTGTTTGGATTGTGAGGTGTTTAGATCTATGCTTGTCAAATACTGGATATTTTTACCCACACAGGAAGGAGAACGTCTGTTATGGATGCTTTCAGTATTCTAATTTCCTTTCAGTGACACTTGGCAAATTTAAAAAAGCTGTGTGGTACCTTCAGTGTTCTTTTTATTCGTTGCTTGACTGAAACCAGTTTTTTTCTTTTAGTATCCCCTTTATTTCATCAGTCGTCCAGTTACGCATTTACACCGTTCTTCATCAGAACTGTTGGCCATAGCCCACACAAGGCAGTTATATAAATTTATGGACGTTTAGTTTTATTAACTGAAAGTGACATGACAATGTTGAAAACATGCACACGGTGGTCACTGGGCAGGCATTTTTGTGCTAAGTAAGCTCCGACGTTCTTTTTCTTGGTAATGCAACCGGATCATTCTGTGAAGGTGCCATTCACTGGCATATTTTCTTGTACACCAGTCACTCAGTGGGCCTTGTTCGCCATAGTGCTGCTGTTGTGCTATGGTGAGTCTGGGGACGGGAGCATGGCACGGCTTGACTTGGCCACACGGGCCTCCTGAGACGCGGCCGCAACACTGTGCTGTCGCCTCCCAGGAGTGAGGGCACGACTGGTCTAGGGGTAAGATGCTCGTCTCACAATCGAAAGATTGTGGGTTCGAGTCTCACCTGTCACTACTCTTCGCCCGCGACCAATCGGCGTGAAAGATTGGCGACGCTATATGGCTCAACGGTCGACGTGTCGTAAAACCAATAACCAACCAACCTCCCAGGAGTTGACCTGCTGCCACAGTGTTAAAATAATGATTTGTCGTTAGGTGTGAGATGTCGAAACGAGTAGGGGAGGATGTCGAAATCGCCATGGAAATAATGCTGCTTAAAATACTTTGCTCCTTGAAACCCAGTTTTGAGACAATTGCATGCATATAACTACCCATTTTCCATGGTTTGAGAGGTAACTAATTTGGGGATATCGACATCAACGATTACGATACAAATATCTATACTATAAACGTTTATTGCATACCATAGTACTTCATAGGTAATCCCTTCACCTGGAATTTCACTAGGAATTGTTCATCATCACAATCCCGGATCCGTTATGGTGAGCATAAGCATGATACGTATCAACGGGATACTATTAGAAACGAAGCATGACAACCTCACAGGCACGCACCGAAAGGCACGATGTCGATACTTATTTGGGAGGGATGTCGATTGAGCGTTCAGTAAGTGGTATATACCGCCCTATTTCACGAATAATTTATCACTGTGTTGCCATCGTGACCTCGCTGTGCACTCGCTGGTGCAGCCAAGTACTCGTGTGCGACTGGGTCGTACGGTTGACATGTGCGCACAGTGTTAACATACTGATACCTCGTTAGGTGTGAGAGGTCGAAACGAGTACAGTACGATGTCGAAATCGCCATGCAACTAATGTTATGAAAATATGTTAGGTCCTGCATACCCAGTTTAGAGACAATTGTGTACATATCACTGTTCCTGCTTTGCGTGTTTGGGAGGTACCTAAGTTGGGGACACCGCTATGAACGATACAAACACCTATGCTATAAACTGGCATTGTATAACATAGCACATGGTCGCTACATGACCAATGAAGTCGATGCGCCCTAAAGCCCAAATAACTAACATAACATAGCACCTCATATGAAATCCCTTGACTTACAATTGCGATACGGGATGTTCGTTATCTCGATACCGGGTCTGTTATGGTGAGCATAAGCATGATGCTTGTAAACGGGATGCAGTTAGAAACGATAAATGAACCGTGTGCGCACCTCCTACACGTGCTCCTCGGTTGCTGATGCGAATCTTTGCACTTGCTCGACCGTTTTGCAGTGTTAAAATAATGTTTTTTCGTTAGGTGTGAGATGTCGAAACTAGTACAATAGGATGTAGAAACCTGCCATGGAAGCGTGTCAATTAAAATATCGTTTGCCCTTCAAGTTCCATTTGAGCCAACAGTGTACACATCAGTGCACGTTTTTTAGTCTAATTTTGGAGATACCTAATATATGGATACCTATGTTGGCGATAACGATTGCAATGCCATGTTATCAACAGATCGCATTGTTTAACACACCACGTCATAGATAATCTCTGTGTTTGGAATCGTGTCACGAGATGCTTGTGTAATCAATCCTTAATGGTGAGCACAAGTATGCTATTTATACGCGAAATACTCTTAGGAACGTGTCAAAGAGACCTCATAGGCACACATCAACAAGCACGATGCCGATACGTCCTTGGAAAAGATGTCCATTCAGTGCTCAGAAAGTGGTATATTCCACCCTATTTCACGAATAATTTATACTGCCGTTTTGTCAGTGACGTGTAATCACTGAGTGCTTGCCTTGACCGGCGTGTGCGAGTTCCGGCAGACCGTTTCACCGGGGTGTGCGGGTTCTGGCAGGCCCTTTGACCCGGTGTGCGGGTTCCCGCAGACCGTTTGACCTGGCATGCAGGGTCTGACAGACCATTTGGCCAGGATGTGCAGGTTCTGACAGACCATTCGATCGGGGCGTGCGAGATCTGGCAGACCGTTTGAGTGGGGTGTGCGGACTCGGGCAGACGTGTTTTGACCGGGTGTTCGGCTTCCAGCATGTACATGGACAACGACGAGCTGTTCATGCATCTGCGCCGCAAACATTTATATTGTCACCTTTGTGAAACGACCGGCAAGCAGCTCTTCTACGAGTGAGCGACCCTGTTTACCCGACCCGGCCTGATCCGATGACCCAACCCGGCCTGATCCGATGACCCGACCCGGCCTGATCCGATGACCCGACCCGGCCTGATCCGATGACCCGATCTAACGTAGACTCGCCTTTTTGTCAGCCGAGGCCCGGCAGACCGCCACAAGTGATTCGTTTGCAAGTGTCGTGAATGGAGTTGGGCTGACTGTACCAAGCCACTCATGGGGAGACTTGGTTTTGCCTGGTGGACACTTTTCTTTGTATTACAATATCTATCCTGGTTTGCTGTTCCTTCACAAGACGTTAGGGAATCGAACTGGGTGGCCTGATCTGGAAACTGTTTGTTCAGGTCTTGACATATTGAGATGTGACGTGTTTGTGTCCAGTCAAGCTAGACATACCTGCACGTAGTCTGCTCTTTCCTTTGTGTTGGTCGTGGTGATCGTTGAAGAGTGACCGAGTTATGCGTTCTCAAGGTTTCGCGCCGGGTGAAGAGCAGTTCAACAAAATGGTG